>OX608080.1:48068402-48310164 GCA_951509765.1 Sphenella marginata | reverse complement strand
AAATCGGATGATAACCACGCCCCCTTTTTCGATATCGAAAACTTCGAAAATCGCATAAATTAACACAACTTGAGTAAAATGTAGATCTTTGCATGAATTTTGTTATACAGGTTACTTTTTCGCCAAGGTAGGTTGCTATTGAAAATGGACTAAATCGGATGATAACCACGCCCCCTTTTTCGATATCGAAAACTTCGAAAATCGCATAAATTAACACAACTTGAGTAAAATGTAGATCTTTGCATGAAATTTGGTACACAGGTTACTTTTTGGCCAAGGTAGGTTGCTTTTGAAAATGGACTAAATCGGATGATAACCGCGCCCCCCTTTTTCGATATCGAAAACTTCGAAAATCGCATAAATTAACACAACTTGAGTAAAAATGTAGATCTTTGCATGAAATTTGGTACACAGGTTACTTTTTGGCCAAGGTAGGTTGCTTTTGAAAATAAGCGTTATCGGATGATAACCACGCCCCCTTTTTCGATATCGAAAACTTCAAAAATCGCATAAATTAACCCAACTTGAGTAAAAATGTAGATCTTTGCATGAAATTTGTTATACAGGTTACTTTTTGGCCAAGGTACCTTTTTCGATATCGAAAACTTCGAAAATCGCATAAATTAACCCAACTTGAGTAAAAATGTAGATCTTTGCATGAATTTTGTTATGCAGGTTACTTTTTCGCCAAGGTAGGTTGCTATTGAAAATGGACTAAATCGGATGATAACCACGCCCCCTTTTTCGATATCGAAAACTTCGAAAATCGCATAAATTAACACAACTTGAGTAAAATGTAGATCTTTGCATGAAATTTGGTACACAGGTTACTTTTTGGCCAAGGTAGGTTGCTTTTGAAAATGGACGTTATCGGATGATAACCACGCACCCTTTTTCGATATCGAAAACTTCGAAAATCGAAAAAATATAAAGAAAGTGAGAGTTTTGCAAGAGTATTTGTATAACATGCGTGAAATCGGTAATAAGGGTAATATTGAAGACGAAGCATTGATTCATTATGTAATCGATGGATTAAACGATTTATCAGTGAACAAAACAATGTTAGAAAGTTAAAGAAAAGTTAAAATGCTATGAAAGAATGCGTGTGCAAAGTAAACCAAAAGCTACAGCGACAGAAAACATAAAGAGTGAGCGAAAAGAAATAAAGTGCTACAATTGCGGCGGAAAAGGGCACTTGTCGAGTAATTGTAAAAACAAAGAGAAAGGCAAAAAGTGTTTTAAATGCAACCGGTATGGACATATCTCAGCAAATTGTGAGCAAAATAAAAAAGATGAAATGAATGCAAAGGCGAATACACGCCAAGTAATAATAAAGCGTGATTTAGCTCACAAATAAGTGAAAATTGGTGACGAAATTTATAGCGCACTGTTCGATACAGGTAGTAAATTTAATATTGTTACGCAAAAAGTATATTTTAATCTGGGCAAACCTAAGCTCACTGCATGGAATGTTTACTTAATTGGCTTTGGTTCTAACTCGAGCGAAAATAAAATTAAACCCAGTGTTGCATTTAACTATGAGCTAGAAATAGACTGTGAGAAATTTGTGCTGAAATTTTAGGTAGTGCCTAACAGTTGTATGGACACTAAAGTTGTGTTGGGTGAAGAATTTTGTATGAAAGCTGAAATAACAATTAATAAAGATGGCATTAAAGTAAAAAATATTAGCACGGAAGTGAGTGATGAAGTAGCTTTAATGAAAATTGATGCCATAGTACAAAGCATTGACCTTGATATAGGCATTGATGCAAATAAAGAAGCCAAAGAGAGGGTGAGTAAACTTATTTCAAACTATAAGAAGAATAAATCCATATCAACCAATGTCGAGGTGCAAATAACAGTGACTGCCGAATCCCCAATATTCACAAGACCGCGTCGTTTGCCTTTCACTGAAGCAAATATTGTTGATGCTCAAGTTGGGCAATGGCTTAAAGAGGGCATAATTGAGGAGTCAAATTCAGATTTCAACAGCGCGGGAGTACTAGTTAAAAAACGCGATGGATCAACTAGGTTGTGCATCGCCTTTCGAAGAATTAATAAAGTCATAATAAAAGATCATTTTCCACTTCCGCTGATTGACGACCAGCTTGATCGATTACAAGATGCTAATATTTTCAGTACCATCGATTTGAAAAACGGATTTTTTCAAGTGTCGGTAGCTAAATCCAGTAGAAAGTATACGTCTCGAAATAATAACGAAACAGTCCCGAAAATAGTCCCGAAAAAGTCCTGAAACAATCCCGAAACAGTCCCGAAATGATCCCGTAAAAGTCCCGAAATGATCTATTGACTATATCTCTTTGAGGCATTGTGTAAGACGAATTAAGCTGATAAATTTAAGCTTCTCTTTATCTACCAATATACCAGAAAAACGGTTTTTCTTGTGCTTCGATGTTTAATTTTTTTTTTTTGGCAAAAATGTAACACTATTTGGGATTTGCCCATATGTCCATACCAGTTGCATTTAAAAACCTTTTTATACCCAGCGTACTAGTACTAGTACAAGGGTATTATAATTTTGTCCACATAACGGTACTATGTAACGGCGCAAAATAATCGAGTTAGATATAGGGTTCCATATATGAAAGTTCTTAGGTTGAAAAGAGGAATTTATTAAGGCATGTCCGTCCGTCCGTCTGTAGGTCTGTCCGTCCGTGTACACGATAACTTGAGTAAAAATGTAGATCTTTGCATGAAATTTGTTATACAGGTTAGTTTTTGGCCAAGGTAGGTTGCTATTGAAAATGGACGAAATCGGATGATAACCACGCCCCCTTTTTCGATATCGAAAACTTCGAAAATCGCATATATAAATTGACATAACTTGCGTAAAAACTGAGATATTTGCATGGAATTTGGTGTATTGGTTACTTTCTGACCAAGGTAGGCTGTTGTTGAAAATGGGCGAAATCGGATGATAACCACGGCCCCTTTTTCGATTTCGAAAATTTCCAAAATCACATAAATTAACATAACTTGTGTAAAAATGTAGATCTTTGCATGAAATTTGTTATACAGGTTACCTTTTGGCCAAGGTAGGTTGCTATTGAAAATGATCGTTATCGGATGATAACCACACCCCCGTTTTCGATATCTAAAACTTCGAAAATAGCATAAATTAACCAAACTTGAGTAAAAATGTAGATCTTTGCATGAAATTTGTTATACAGGTTACTTTTTGGCCAAGGTAGGTTGCTATTGAAAACGGACTAAATCGGATGATAACCACGCCCCCTTTTTTGATATCGAAAACTTCGAAAATCGCATAAATTGACATAACTTGAGTAAAAATGTAGATCTTTGCATGAAATTTGTTATACAGGTTACTTTTTGGCGAGGTAGGCTGCTATTGAAAATGAACTAAATCGGCTGATGACCACGCCCCCTTTTTCGATATCGAAAATTTCCAAAATCACATAGATTAACATAACTTGTGTACAAATGTAGATCTTTGCATGAAGTTTGGTACACAGGTTACTTTCTGGCCAAGGCAGGTTGGTGTTTAAAATTTCAAATAAGATTCTAGGGCCTATATCATTGAAAAGTCATGGTATTTGTATCTCGTTCTGAAAACTAACGCTGGGTATTTAATGTTCGGTTCACTCGAACTTAGACTTCCTTAGATACTTGTTGCCTTTCTCTTTGTTTTTACAATTACTCGACAAGTGCTCTTTTCCGCCGCAATTGTAGTTTATTTCTTTCCGCTCACTCTTTATGTTTTCTAACGCTGTAGCTTTTGGTTTACTTTGCACACGCAGTCAATGTCTTTGCACCATATAATATTGTTTTGTTCACTGAAAAATCGTTTATTCCATCGATTACATAATGAATCAATGCTTTGTCTTCAATATTACCCTTATTAGCGATTTCACGCATGTTATACAAATAATCTTGCAAACTCTCGCTTTCTTTATATTTTCGCTCACACAATTGCTTATGCAGGAGTGCGCTGTTTGTGTTGTCTTCGAATCCGCTCAGTAGCGCATTCTTTAATGCTTGCCATGAATTCAACCCTCTCTCATTCAACACAAACAATTTTGCAACGCCTCGCAAAGATTTATTTGCAAACACAAGTTTTTGTAAACCACTCCACTGCATTACTTCAGATAACTCTTCAAATTCTTGGCACAAAATGTCAACAGAAATTTTATTTGAACCGTCAAATACTCTTATTGAGTCTTCTACATCGCGAAATGTCATTGCAAATTTTGGCATTCCGTTTGGCACACATCTATACACACTCATGCCTTTGCGCATTGCGATACTGTCGCGTTTTTCTGCTTCCATTTTCACCTTCGCCTCTGTTTGGAGTAAATTCATGATATTGAGTAATATCATGATTTGAGCTGCACCCGCTAATTCGTCCTGCTACATTATTTCCGCCGCTAATTCGCCTTGATACATTAATTTCGTCGTCATTCCTCTATTTGCTGTTGTTCGATACGATACGTTGTACGCGATTCCCATCATGTTGCAAATTGTTACTATGTCGCGCTCGGTCAAATTTGAATTAACGTACTCCTCTTTTTGCTTATATTCGTCACATTTTTCATCGTATTCAAAGCCGCAAAACTCACGAAGTCTGCGTTGTTTGCATCAATTGCCATCTACACCAAATACATTTCTGCAGCGCTACAACATTTGCCTTGCTGCTAGTGCGCAGGCTGTTTTCCATGAAATCTTTTAGACACGACATTTTGGTTTATGCAACTTTTTGGCTTTTATACGGAAATGAGTTTGCACATTTGCAATACTTAGAACTCTCTTCACGCACTCGATTATTTTGTCGTGCTAACAAATCTTTTTCTTTAGGTTGAGCCCCCAAAATGTGGAATTTGGAGGGGTAGTATCACTATTTTCCCTCGAAAGTTTAAATGAACAGCTTATTTTTAAAGTTTGAATAAAATTTAGAAATTTTATGAAAACATATTGAGTTTAAATGACAATTCAATTATTTAACTATTGAAAAAATGTAATATTAATTTCAAGGCACACGTCTTCTCGGTTTAAATGCTCGTCGTAAACTATTTCCTTTCGTTCCAAGTTTGCTTGCTTCACGCCACAAAACGATATATGAAAAAAGGGTTGCCATGAAGCGATTTTATGCAAAACCCATTCCCACATATATATATATATATACTATATATATATATCCAGAAAATTTATTTGTCTATACCAAAGAAACTAATAGAAAAATATTTGAAAATGTATTTGCCGGGGCTGCTAGTTATTTATGTATATACGAAATTATTTTATCAAGTTTTGACTCACAAATGTATTATTTACTTCTAAGTTATTCAATGTTTAAATTTAAATTATTGTGGAAATATTTACTCTATAATTATATATATATATGGCGCGATATACAACAGTTATATCATCAATATCCTAAGAGCTTTTTGCGCCGAGTTTCTCTTCCAAATTGTGGTGTGCCGCTTTGAAATTTTTTCTACAAATTGGAGGGTTTTTCGCTAACTCCGAATGTCATCTACAAATAATAATAATTCTCAACGGATTACCCACCATATCCCGCCCGACCGGCGCGAGGGGCGCATCCTCATGACGCTCGCATTGTTCTTTCGTGCCGAGTCTTTGAAAGGCTTTGGTTTGTTAATCGTCGAGATCTAAAACTGCTCAGCTACAGAGAAAACCTCATCAGCTAAGTAAAAAAAATTACACAATTAATAAATCATTAGTTAACAGCGAAAAGTTAATTGTTAAGGATAAAGATAAGAAACAAAGGATATGAAAACAAGTAAGGAAGTCTAAGTTTGAGTGAACCGAACATTAAATACCAAGCGTTAGTTTTCAGAACGAGGTTCAAATACCATGACTTGGCAATGATATAGGCCCTAGAATCTTATTTGAAATTTTCGCCCATTTTAAACACCAACCTGCCTTGGCCAGAAAGTAACCTGTGTACCAAATTTCATTCGAATATCTTAAGTTTTACTCAACTTATGTTATTTTTTTTCGATATCGAAAAAGTGGGCGTGGTTATCATCCGATTTCGACCATTTTCACAGCAGCTCAACTTGGCCAGAAAGTAACCTGTATGCACAATTTCTTGCAAATATCTCAATTTTTACTCAAGTTGTGTTAATTTATGCGATTTTCGAAGTTTTCGATATCGAAAAAGGGGGCGTGGTTATCATCCGATAACGCTCATTTTCAATAGCAAGCTACCTTGGCCAAAAAGTAACCTGTATAACAAATTTCATGCAAAGATCTACATTTTTACTCAAGTTGTGTTCATTTATGCGATTTTCGAAGTTTTCGATATTGAAAAAGGGGGCGTGGTTATCATCCGATAACTATCATTTTCAATAGCAACCTACCTTGGCCAAAAAGTACCAACAAACAAATTTCATGCAAAGATCTACATGTGTACACAAGTTATGTTAATTTATGCGATTTCCGAAGTTTTCGATATCGAAAAAGGAGGCGTGGTTATCATCCGATTTCGCCCATTTTCAAGAAGAGCGTACCTTGGTCAGAAAGTAACCAATGCACCAAATTCCATGCAAATATCTCTGTTTTTACGCAAGTTATGTCAATTTATGTAATTTTCGAAATTTTCGATATCGAAAAAGGGGGCGTGGTTATCATCCGATAACGCCTATTTTCAATAGCAACCTACCTTGGCCAGAAAGTAACCTGTATGCAAATATCTCAATTTTTACTCAAGTTATTGTGTACACGGACGGACAGAGGGACGGACGGACATGCCTTAATCAATTCCTCTTTTAAACCTAAGAACTTTCATATGTGGAACCCTATATCTAACTCGATTATTTTGCGCCGTTACATAGTACCGTTATGTGGACAAAATTATAATACCCTTGTATTAGAACTAGTACGATGGGTATAAAAAATTGTTGCTATGTATTTAGGATAGAAAAAATTGACTTCTTTATGCTGCATAGTGAGTCAGTAATATCAAACGTACCAGAATGAGAATTATAATCTTGACACAAACAACGAAAAGGCTTATTTAATTCAAAATTAGGTCGGCACTGTTTCAAGATAAGTGGTTTAAAATGTCTTGATGGACGAGAAGGTACATTGAAGTTCACTTCGCTCAAAAGAAACGGGCTTACGATTGAACCATTTAGTAATTTAATCATGAAGACAATTCCAAGCATTTCCCTCCGACTAGAAAGGCTGTGAAGATTAACCCAGATATGCCCATTCGTTGAACAGGAACTTTTCCATGGTGATTTTGTATTATTCCCCATTGAAATGACAATAAAAAGACGAATTGGTAATGGTTTTAAAAAAATGTATTTTGAAAGTTGGATTTTAGAGCCGTCCTATATATAGGACATTGGGCACATGGTATACTATGACATCATGAAAATTATTTCCTGTGATATGTGACAAAAGTAATCCCGTATTACATTTTTCGCACCTTGTTGTTGCCTTTTGATGGCAAGGGCCACACCTGGTTTGTTTACCTTGTGGAATTACCAAATGATTCATTCGATCAACAATAAATCGTCGATGGAAAGTTGTGAAGGACGTCCTTTTTGATAGGCATTACCCCTTTTATTTTGGGTGAGCAAAGTTGTCGCAATGCTTCTTCTGAAAGATAATTGATCAATTGTTCCACCATTATGTTTATGTATCTGCCAGGCATTTTGAACAGCCATATCCACACAATGAGTTATGAGGGAAAAAGTACCATTTCTTATATCTTATGGCAGTGCGGTAAAGACTAGTACGGTCTGAACGGTCAAACCCTCCCATGCTCCTTCACGAAGTGATATTGTTTTCTTTTTTTGAGATTATTTTTCGTCGGGAGAGACTGGTATACCATCATCAGAATCCCACTCATACTGAACATTGTATTTCGAAAATACTTTAACGCCGCTGTTCATTTTCGAAGCTTATAAATTATTTATATCAACATTATCTTCCTAGAAGGAATCCTCGTTGATCACGTCTGCATTTGCATTTGTTGGTGGGAATAGTGCTTTGGTATCAAAATCCGTACTATCATCTTCGAAAATGGCCAAAGCTTCATATAGAGAAAGTCCCCTAAAAAATTGTTATGTATTTAGTATAATATGTGCCCAATGTGCCCACATTTTACGCTAATACAACAACTTCACTATAACACCAACAAAACTTTTCTATGCATATAACAGTGGACGAATATTTCAAATATATGAGCTTCGACAAAAAACATTAATTTTTTATATTTGAGTTAGCTCATTTTTACTTACCGTGCAAAGGTAGTGAGAAATTACGACATTTTGAAAAAAGCATAACTTTGTAAATTAATTTCGCAGAAATGGTAGAGAAAACTAACCAAAACGAACTTTCATCAGTAATTCTACCTTACAAAAGCTAACCAAATAAGTCAAATTAGCAGTTCTCGACAGTCCGTTACTCTTTATGTAAACAACTGAGTAGGTGGACTATATATAGGACATTGGGCAATTAGTTTTAAGGGACTCGTATACGATAGAAAATTATACAAGGAGTGAAGATCTCTTACGGCAAATAGTAAAAATTGTTTTTGAACTGATTCTAAGCGATCCACGTGGACCTGGTAATGCGGGCTCCAAATTATAGAACCGTATTCAAGTATCGGTCTGACTAATGTAGTAAAGAAAGTTTTAGTTACATAAGGGTCGCTAAATTCTCTAGACCATCGTTTAACAAATGCTAGAACGCCTCTAGCTTTATTGACTGTTACGTTAATGTGGCAGTTGAAACTGAGTTTGTAATCCATAGTAACCCCAAGGTCAACAAAATCATACATTTGCTCAAGACTATAATTGCTAATTGTATAGGAAGCTGGCTGTGAAATTCCTCTCGAGAAACGCATGTTTTACATTTCTTTAGATTAAGCGGCATATAATTTAAATCGCACCAAGTAACTAGTGTATTTAGATCTGATTGAAGCTTATTGCTATCTTCGGATGATGCGAATGACATGAAAAGCTTTACAATATTAACATTTTCGAAAATTCTATTACTGTAGAAATGTCATTTATAAACAACAAGAACAGAAGCGGGCCCAGATGGCTTCCTTGAGGAACTCCAGACATTAATAACATCGGATTCACAGTTTTTAAATACTACTTTTTGTGTTCTGTCACTAAGGTAAGAAGAGATCCAGCGATTGAGACCCGGCTGGAAACCCAGCTGATCTAGTTTATGAATAAGTAACGAGTGACACACTTTATCGAAAGGTTTGCTGAAATCAGTATAAATATCGTCAGTGTGCAGATTTTTTCTAAAGCCATTTGAGACATGATTTGTAAATTCAAGTAAGTTTGTAACGGTGGACTTTCCCTTACAGAACTCGTGTTGACAGTCAGAAATCAAGGTAGAGATAGGATTCGTAAGCCGATTGGTAACAGCTTCAAACACTTTTCGGATGGCAGACAGCTTTGCTATGCCACGATAGTTCTCTATAGAAGCCTTGCTTCCGCTTTTATGAAGCGGTAGAAGAAACGACTCTTTCCATGCTGTTGGAAAAACACCACAATTTAGAGACAGATTGAACAAATTGGTAAGGGGTTTGTAAATATTGTTAGCGCACTTCTTCAAGAAGCATGTAGGAATCCTATCAGGACCACATTTAAAAGATTCTTTCAAGGTTTTCAGACAAACAAGAACATCATTGGCGCATATAGTTGGACAATTAATTAAATTGTTCCCATGTAATTAATTAAATTATCCCATAGGGATAATTTAGAAAATCAGAATTGGTGACGGCAGAATAGTTAGAAGTGAAAAATTGCGCAAAGAAATTTGCGATATCTTGATTATCGCTGGATAAAATGTCTTTATATTTCATGGCTGATGGAAATCCCACTACTATTCGTTTAGAATTTACGAAATCATAAAATGACTTCGGATTGCGAATAATGTCTCTTTTTGTTGTAGAGATATAGGCTTTATAGCACTTTTTATTTAATTCGATGTACCTCTTATGTAGACCAGAATACAACAAGTAGTGTTTGTTTATCCCCGATTTATTAAATAATTTGAAAGAACGCGTTTTTCTATTTTTCAGCATCATAAGCCTTTAGTAAACCAAGCTTGCGTTGGATGATCATATGTTATTTTACGTTTAGGAACAATCTTTTCAAATAAGTTGTGAATAGTTTGATTAAAATGTAAAACGTTTGAATCGATATCGCCACACAGCTCAGGCCAAGTTAATTTAGACAGTTCTTTATTTAATTTCTAATAACTGGCTTTTGAGAAAGTTACTACTTGAGCAGCCTTGTGTACATTGGCCATTACTTAAGGTTTCGTGAAATATTTCCATAGAAGGGTGTTAGACGTCTTCGGGTGAAACCAGCGGATCGCAACGACTTACAGAAAATTTATTTTTATCATCCACAAAAACTAATTCTAAGACTTTGCCAAACTTGTTTGCTGTAACGTTCATTTGATTAAGACAGAGATCGGAAATTCCATCTAAAAAGTCATTGTAGCCCGGTCTGGATGGATTTGGAATAATATTTCCATCGACTATTTTCCACGATATATGAGGTAGGTTAAAATCACCCAAAACAATCATCGAGTCAGAATCTTTAGTCAAAAAGTGAACCGTTTTGAGCAAAGAGTTCGATGTACAAAGCAAGATCTGATGCTGGAGGGATGTAACAAACAAATAAGTACATGGAGACATTCACTAGCTGAATGCGGATGCATTTGAACTCAATGGAATCAATGTTAGGTATATCAACCTTCTCTGAAGGTATGGAGGAATGAACTGCAAGTAAAACTCCACCCCCGACCCTGTTCAAGCCATCATTTCTATAAACTTGAAATTCGTTACAAAAAAATTCAGAGGAGAAAACATGAGGTTTTAGCCAAGTTTCATTAAAAGCAATTACTTATAGTTACAACAGAAAGATTTCAAATAAAGATCGGGTAATTTGGTATTCAAACCTCTGACATTTTGATAAAAGATAGTCATGGTCTTAGTACTCAGTTTTTTGGCTCAACGTTGTCACGAGATTTTGTTGCTACATTTTGAACATTTCTATTTGGTCTGTATTCAAACTCCCGCACAAGAGCAACGGGGGGCCAAAGAGAACTATCCAAAAGAGCGTCGAAATCTTTTCCAGCGACATCAATTCTAAATGAAGACATATTTCTCTGATACGTGAAATTAAACTTTTTAATAGTCAAGTTACGATCACCTTACCTTAGTCGAAATATGGTACATTAAATCTTCTTCTGTAGTGTCAGGATGGAACCTAGACACAAAAATAGATTTTTTGCGAGTGAACACAACCAGCTTACAAGCAATTTTTTCAGACTCAATTGCAATTGCAGGAGGATCCGGATTTTTTTTAGTGGAGGTTTGTGGAGGGTTGTTGGAAGTTGCTCGAACAGAAGTGCTTGGAATTGGGGACGCCAAGTCTATCAATTCGATGGGTTGCGGCAAGTTCGGCGCTAATAATGGAGCCGGCCAATCATCCGTACGCCCGCGCTCGCCATCACGATTGATAGAATTTTCTAATTGAAGCGATTTGTGAAGATTTCAGAACGATTTAAAAATGCTTTCATATTTTTTGAATTTTTCGGTCAGCAAAGAAAAGTCTTTGCTGATCTCGGAAAACCCGTTTCTAATATGACGAAAGACCTTACAAAGATCAACTTCCAGCGCAGACCTTTTCCATCATTAATAAGATCGGCTGTTCTACCAGTTAAGCCAGTGCACTTTGCGTGGACAAGTGCATCACACAGCCAGCATGCTACAAAGCGATCCGACTCGCTTTTTATCTGGCAATTTTCAAATGTGCACGACATTATATTATTAATAATTATGAAAAATTATAAAATTTAAAAATTTAGTAGTTAAAAATAGAAAGCTTTAAAAACAACCCTGGCAGTTTGGAAGGCAATGTACTGAGCGAACAATTTTAAACACACTGTACTTGACGTTTAACAAACCACGCAAACAGCTGTAACGAAAAAGGAGTGAGAAAAAGAAAAGCAAGTCAGCACACAACAACAATTACAATGTAAAGTGTAAGCCTTTCAAAAGCAACAAATACAATATGCAAAAACACAACTCGGCACACACAAATTCAATAGAATGAATTTATAATTATTTAATTTTCAAAAATTTATTAAAAATTTACACTTTTCACAACAAGTACACTTTTCGCATTAAGTATTCAACTCATTAACTTTAATCTTAAACTTCAAAATTTCCAGACATATGACAAATATGATTAAGTTTTTGATGAAAGCACAGAGCAAAATAAAAACGCAACTACACAGCTTGACGTTTGCAAGAGAAAAAAATTGCAATAAATTAGTATAATTTAAAATTTAAATATTTAATAATTTCAAAATTATTAATAAATATTCAAAATGTATTTTCATGATAATCTAATTATTAGGGGCTAATTAAATATAAAATTATTGACTTTTTAAAATTGTGAGGTATATTTTATTAAGAATTACAAATTGTTATTATTAAAAATTTCACATTTCATAATTTCAAAATTATTTACCATTTTTCAAAATTTATTTTTAAAATATTTGAATAAGTTTCATATTTATGATAAGAAGTTAGTTGAAAATAAAATTATCAAGTTTTTAAAATTGTGGGAAATATTTTATTTTTAATTAAAAATTTTATATTTATTAATTTAAACATTTTTTACTATCTTTCAATTTATTTAAATTGAACTGTAGAATAAAATTGTATTTGGTTATTTAGTTTATTTTACATTTTTATATAAACTATTAAAAACTTACAACCTATAGTATTTTATAAATTATTATCTTATAAACTTTCATTTGTATAAATTATTATTATTTATATAAAATTATATTTTTATATAATAATACAATTTTAAAGTTTTATTTTGGCTTACGTTTTCATTACAAGTTTTTGCAATAATTTTTATTTATTTTAATAATCAAATAAATTTTATCTTATAACTTTAAACGAGTTATTCTTGTATATTTGTATATCCACTACTATCTCACGAACGACTTAACCGATTTAGATGAAATTTAGTATATATATAGGTACTATGCTTTTCTCTAAGAATTTCTACTTTGTTGATGCCAATTGGGGTGGTTGACAGGGTTGCCACCTATATAAATTTTTTTTTAAATACTAAGCAATATATGGCAATATGGATACCAAGCGGAAGGTATTTGACGCCGTATACCAACCAGGGTATTTAATATACAACAGGTGTCGCCATAGTTTGACAAACAGAGAGCGCTATGCCCATTTTGTTGACAGATAATTATGATTTACATTTAAATGTGTCAAAAAGTATTATTATTCGTGAAATTTTTAAATTGTTACAATTACTGTAATATTGCTTAGAAAATGTTAAGAAATCAATCGTCGAGTTGAAGAAACGATGCCAATGCTCGGCCCACCCGTGCTGCAAAAACGGGATGTTTGGAAAATATATCTGATTGTAAGTGAAGAAAATTCCTTTGCAATAAATGTTTTTAGAGAGTATAGCTGTTTGCGGAAAGCACAAAGATTAGCCAGCAAATCTTCGGAGCAACGTACTCAACGATTGCAGAATTATCATCGCCGTGATTCACAACGTAGAGCCATCGCAAGTGTTGCTTTGTTTTAAGATTTTCTTCTTTGTTGAATTTTTTTCGAATCATCAAGCCCTAACCGCCAAACAGGGCTAAGTGACTTTTTGTGGTTAGTAGGATTACGCGAGAAATTCGAAAAATAACGAGCAAGGCTCGGTCATCCACGTACTTTTATGCTAAGGCCCGCTTTCATAAAAGCCGGTTAAATTATTCCTAATTGGCGATTCCTTAATCGATAATTTTCTGAATCGACAATTTGGTTTTCACCAAAGCCTGGTTAAGTTATCGCCGATTAGACACATCATTGTGAATAAATTAGCAAAAAATTGCATTGTGAATAGGCAAAACAGCTGATTTTCGTTTTGTTTACGTTTTCACAGAAAGTAAATTAGTGAATTGGCTAAATTAATACATTAGTAATGTTCGTTAAATGGCAAACAAACATGTATGAACATACATGGTGACCTAAATTATGAGGTAAAGAGTATGAGACACGTTTAAAAGAGAAAAAACCAGACGATTTATCTGAAGAGCTGCGTATAGCTCTTGGTATGCCGGTTGGACCGAATTCACATAAGATTCAACCACCATGGTTGATTGCACAGCAACTACATATATGGTCCAACACCATCATATCCGAATTTAAAAATTCCATACCAGAGGGTACATCATTTGGCTATCATGTTTTCATGGTACCAAGCTTTGATGGTACAACAGCGATATGGTCGAAGGCAAAATGAACAAAAATCAAAAAAAAATCAAAATTATTTTGTTTAAGATAATTTGAGTGCGTTGCTACAGAAGAAATGACGGAAAATATACATATGGTTCCAAAGTGATGGAAGGAGTAGGATCCGCATTGTACTATAATAACTTTGGGATCACTAAATCATTGAACTTGCCAGATCATTGCAGTATATTCCAGGCGAAAGTCATAGGCATTAAAGTGGGAGCAGAAATAGCTGAAGGAAGTTAATTGTTCGGAGAACGTTTATGTCGACAGTCAGGCGATATCAAGGCCAATATTTCAAATCTGAGCGTACTAGAATACAATAGAAGTCTTTAAAAACTTAGCATAGGACATATCTATTGGACCCCAGATCACAAAAGTGTAGAGAGAAACGAGAAAGATGATGAGCTAGCAAAGGGTGTAGTGGCAACAGTATTGACGTACCCATTCTGCCAAGGAAATTAAAGCGAAGGTGCGACGTACATATGGTTAAACAAGCAGACAAGGCATGCAAAGAAGTGCAAGGCTATAAAATCTCCAAAATCCTGTGTAAATCCTACGACATGAAACTAAACAAAAAACAAATGTATCCCTCAAAAGGGACGATTGTATACTACTAAGTGGAATCCTTATAGGGCACTGCCTTCTGGCAGGTCATGTCTGTGTAGAGACTGTGGAGCATGTCATGTGCACATTGCCGCTCTATCCAGACTGTGGCTTCAAACTTTTGGAGAGGAACAATTGCCCAACCTAGCTTCACTTACAGAAATTGAGAGATTATGGTTCAGAATTCGCCTTCTTGATGTCAATAGAAGAAATTGATGACAGTTGTATTGAAAGATTAAGGTTATAACATTCTCTTCTTTTTGTATCAGAAGATCCAACGGCACATCAGTCCATAATTGACGAGTTTATGTCGCTAGAGCTGATTTTAAGATCAGATATACATATATCACTCTGTTGTTAACTTAGCTCAAAGAAACAGAAATCCCCAGCGCGATGATTTTGCAGGTGTGAAACATATTATGCGATACCTAGCAGCTACATAAGATCTTAAGTTGAACTATAACGCGCTGGTGATAAAAGAAATCGTAAATCGTACACAGGGTTTGTGCTCTTTTGAGCTGGTTGACCAATCTCGTGGAAGTCGGGGAAACAGGGATGTGTGGTATTGAGCAGTACAGAAGCTGAGTATATGGCAATGTCCTTAGCTGTTAAAGAAACGTTGCATTTTAGAAGTTTAATAATAGAAATTGAATGCGGAAAAATGAATACACCAACAGTATTGTATGGTGACAATCTAAGTGCACAAAATTTGGCAAAAAACCCTGTTTACCATTCCAGATCGAAGAATATTGACTTCAGGTATCATTTCGTACTAGAGGTTATCCAAACTGGTGATGTACAGTTAAAATACGTTTCAATCGAAATTATGATAGCCTTCACATTTTGTGAAGTTTTTAAACTAAAGATGGTTTATTCAAGCACATTCTCATTGAGGAAGGGTGTTGAAATAACTGGTTTTTCCAGTGCGATTCTGCGTTGCTGATATCTACTTTGCCTATACAAATACTTTGCTATTGAGGAGTTATGTGCAAAAAAGACACTTCTACGAAAAGTATGTTTTGATGTATTCATGTTTTGAACTTTTGAAGCATTGTAACTTGTTGTTGTTGTAGTATACAGAAAAAGACATTGATAATATTTTTATTTAGTGTATTATCTTTTAACTTGGTAAAGTTATAAAAGCCAAAAACGATGAAATAAATCCGTGATAAATGCGCCCTTTTTGCATATAACCAGGAAACCGAAGAATACATCTTGTTTTAACTTCATAAAAACGTGTATTCTGTAAATATTAATAATTTTTTATTCCAATCGGACTTTTTTTACGTAACATAGTACACATATTTACATACCTAAAAGCATTATGGAGCTGTACGGAAAATTAAGTGTCGTCGAAATGATATTGAGCTAATACATCGTTCATGGGTACTTATTTCCATAAAAGACCAAGAATTGGGTCAGGGTCCAAAGAAATAAGCTTATCGTTAACAACACCAAGAATTTAAAGCAAAAATACATGCATACATACAAGGAATTTTTTTTTTTTGCTAAGGAACAAATTATTTTTGTTTTATACAATAGTAAATACATATATTATTCTTATTCCAGTCCGAATCTGTTTTTTTTCAAATCGAATTAACTTCTAAATTCTCTTCTTTTTTTGTCTTCCAAGGGCTAAAGGAACAATAGCATTCATTATAGTTTTCACCAGCTAATAATATTCCTGAAGAGATATCATTGAGAATGCAATACGCTCTTAATTTAGAGTTGTTATTCGTTTTGAGAAAAAAGTTGTTAAGCTCTTAGTCCCAACTTTTGATATATACTACACCTTCGATAACTAGAAAAGGTGATGGATTTTTCCGGCATTCGCGCATGATTAACAACTTATTGTACTAAAATTTGATCCGATACACAGCCATATACTTCAAATAATTAAAATTTTGATGAAAATTCATCGAATTTTTGCGAATTTTGCATACACCTTTAACACTTTGAGCCCCGCGTGTACCACCGGTGGACATTTATGTTTTTGCGAGTTGGGACAATGTGACCACCCGTGGACATTTGTGGATTTACATTATGAGACATCGTGACCACCCGTGGACATACGTCTTGTTTCATTTACCAACGCTGTGATCACCGGTGGAAACGTTCTGCATACATTTTCCATTGAAATAAAATTAGTTCGGTCCTAGGAGGTCAACCTTTTGACTTGGACTTTGTAATTTGGTCTGCCAAAGCCTAAAAAATAGTGAAATAGGCCACCGGTGGTCACAAAAAAAACATGAAAAAACAAGAAAAATACAGTTGGTTTATCAAAAATAATTATCACAAAGTTACCCCAATTGCAAAAAATCAATAAAACTAAGTAAAAAAATTTCGGTCCCAGGACGTCAACTAATGTCCCCCGTGGCAGAAAAAAATGACCACCGGTGGACACGCGGGGCTCAAAGTGTTAAAAAATAATTCACATTATTTATAAAAAATTAGTCCCGAAAGAGTCCCGAAAATAGTCCTGAAAAAGTCCCGAAACAATCCCGGAAATAGTCCCGAAAAAGTCCCGAAATGATCCCGAAACAGTCCCGAAATGATCCCGAAACAATCCCGAAACAGTCCCGAAAATAGTCCCGAAACAGTCCCAAAATGATCCCGAAACAGTCCCGAAATGATCCCGAAAAAGTCCCGAAACGATCCTGAAAAAGTCCCGAAACAATCCCGAAAATAGTCCCGAAATAATCCCGAAATGATCCCGAAACTGGTCCCGAAATAACCCCGAAGCAGTCCCGAAACAGTTCCGAAATGATACCGAAAATGACGACAAATATAATGCGCATATGGGTATAATTTTCCGGGATCTCAGGGTACTTATTTTTTATTTTTAAATAACTGAATAAAAATTAAGTTTTAACGTTATTCAAGAATTCCAAAAATAAAAATAACATGTTATTCATCACTCAGGATTTCTTGAGTGACGAATAACATATTATTTTTATTCAAGCACTTCTTGAATAAAAATAACATGTTAAATATTTATCACTTTCATTTTTTTGAATAAGAAATAACTAGTCACTCATCACTAAAATTTTTTTGAATAATGAATAAAAATTTATTTTTCATTTTTTCGTCACTCGTCACTCAAATTTTCTAATATTGCCCATCCCTGATCGTCATCAGGGTATTAAAAACAATAAAAATATTAAAAAAATATATTTGAAGGGCTCAGAACCAAAAGGATCTTAGTGACATTTTTTTTTAAATTGAGTTATACCCATATTTGTATAGTGAAATATGGTGTTTATTTGTTGGCAATGAGATCCGACTCATTTCGGACATTGTAGTGCCATCTATTTCCCATACAATAAACGAACTATCCAGATTTTACATAGAATTTCCAAAAGGCAGTAAACTTTAAAGTTGAATATCTCAAATAAATTTCGGAGTCACTTAGATCCATTTGGTTCTAAGCCCTTCATTTTTACACGTCTGTCCTGTTCAACGTGGAATTGTTTACTGTCCGTCTGTTTGTCAACAAATCTCTGTACAAGTGAGCGCCAAGGACTGTTATTTCGACAACACTCCCCAAAACCTTAGTGGAGTGATTTTGTTGTAAAACAACAACAACAACATCAGTGTCCGTTTTGTAATTCATTCTTATGCTGGCGGGTGGTTCTAATGGGAATCTCTTGCTGCAATGTTGTTCTTGTTGTAATATAGTCAAAGTTCGGTGAGTGGTTATTAGTTGTACTGGGCAGGGTTGGGCATATTTGCACTACCTCTAAAAATGCACTACCACTATTTTTTAGTGATAGTTAAAACCAAAAATAACAATTCAGTGATAGTGATTTTTGATTTTAGCTATCACTAAATATTAGTGTTAGTGAAAATTAAAATCACTATCACTATCCCTTTTAGTGATAGTGAAAAGTTGCACTATAACTACAAAATGCACTATCACTAAACTTGTAGTGAGTCATGATATTTTACTAAAAATTTGATTTGATATCCAATGGTAAATGTTAAAAAGTAATTGTCTTACTGTTGCCAATAATACAGTAAAGATCGCTAATAATAATTTGTACAAACATACACACCCACATTGGTGTCCATAAAAATAAAAATTCGGCGTTTAGGTTCCGAAAATCTCAAATTTCTCACGGAAGTTAGTAGTCAAATGGAGTCCAAGTTACTTGAAAGATTTCAAAAATATCTTTATTTGCACTATGACTGCTGGGATGCAGTTATTGCCGCAATCATCCTCCCCGATATAAAATTAAAGTTTTGCAAGGTCTTACTGGAAAGTGCTAATTCATACACTTTAGGCCACGTTCGGGACAAAATAAAAGTAAACGCCATGGAGTTTAAAAATAATACCGTTGAGGGTGAAAATAATTCGCAAGCTTCCATGCGTGCTACTAAACTATTTCTGGAACTCGACAATGACGCTTAAGGTATTTGATTGAATAAAGCCAATCTGTGTATTGTTTATAATAATTTCATTCTTTAGATACAAGTCAATATACAAGCTCACATGGCGGAGCCATATAAACCGAAGTAGATTTCTACTTGAACGATGATGATAGCAACATTGATGCTTTACGCCGCTTTCCCACAATAAGAAATATGTTCTTAAAGTATAACACAGCTCTTCCATCCTCTGCGCCAGTGGAAAGACTATTTTCCTTTGCAGGAATTGTTAATAGTAAGAAAAACCATAAATTTTGTAGCTAAAGATAAAACAAAAAAACACTTTTAACCTTTTTTCGAAATCCCGAATAGTTTTCAAGATATTCAATAATATAGAATTTTGAACCATTTTAAAGAAAAATTCATAACTCACGACTCGTTTGACATATGTATATGGATAACAGTTGATTTTCAGCATTTTTCAACGAGCTCTTTTTTAAAAATCTCATTTTCAAAATGTAAAATACCAAATGTTAGATTTTTGGCATTTTTCTGGAAAACGTTAAGTTTTATCTTAAAACTACCTGAGACAAAGTTGTAGACCTGAAAATTCTCTACAAAAACGGTGTGAACAGTTTTTATCTAGGAGTCACCAGTTCTAAGATATCGCGATTGCAAATCTTATTCTATACATTATATGCACATAAATACCACGTATAGACTTTTCTGGATTTTTCTCGAAAACGGTTATATGTATGGAAAAATTTCCTTTTGCCGTTTGTTCATCACAAAGCTCCTCATCGACAATGAAAATAGTTTTTTTTGTAAACCCTATAGTTCCCTAGCTAGAGCCAAATTTGCTCCATTCGTGATACCAAAAGTTAATAGTGGTTTAAATTTAGATATCTTGTATAACGAAATTTCGATAGAGCTAAATTGTTGTGGAAAGCTTAGGTTAACCCCCAGAAAGAAAACTGCAAGACTCCCATCGATCCCACCTGTGCAAAAAAAGTTAATCGTGGTCAAAGATCCATATTTTAGTTTGGTTTTTCTAGATTTTTCTCGACTTTTGACCACGATTAGGATTCTGAATAGGAATTAAAAATTTTTTCTTTTTGAAACAGATAAGTAAGAGTTCGAGGATAATTGTGTAAAATGTTCACTGCAATAGTAGCCCTTGAATGCATTTAAAATTTAATTTGTTTAAATAATTGTTATCACACACATCTATTGTGAAGAGATAACGTTTCCCTAATACCAAAAAAAATTTTGTCCATATACATATGTCAAACGAGTCGTGAGTTATTAATTTTTCTTTGAAATGGTTCAAAATTCTATATTATTGAATATCTGGAAAACCATTCGGAATTTCGAAAAAATGTTAAAACCGTTTTCTTGTTTTATCTTTAGCTACATAAATTTATGGTTTTTATTCGTTGACTCAGTTGACATGGTTTGACTCAATGACTCTAAATTTGAAATGCTGGTATTAAAGAAGGCAAATAAAAATTTAAAAAACTAGAACTTCAAACATATACATACTTATATGCTTACTTATTTGATGCATTTATTTATTTACATGAAAAATAATTATAAACTATTATATTACATACGAAGGTTACTAGCAAACATGGGTTATCAATCTAAGCTTCCTAATTTTAGTGGTAATTTAGTGCATTTTCCAAGTGGTAGTACAATTTATTTTCACTATAACTAAATATTTAGTTATAGTGTTTTTGAATTTTCACTATCACTATAAAATTAGTGAATGGAGTCTGCAAAAACGTAAGTATTTTATTATTTTTCATTATATTTTAGTTATATTGTATATCTTTTATAGAAAATCAAAGTGCGATCGTGCAACGCGCGAACAATTGGAGCACTGCGTTTTTTTTACGGTGCTAATCCTGAAATGGGAATGGGAAAAAATAATCCCAGGTCACCGCAACAAATGCGCTCTTTGTGGACTCAGCTGGCAGAGAAGCTAAACGACTTAAGAGGACCAACACGCTCTGCGGAAAAGTGGAAGGAGGTAAGTTGTAGTGAAATATTAGTGGTACCATCTTACAAGACGGCGCAATGCTTAATATCGATCAAAAATTATTGATGTTGGTATAAGAAGACGCGTCTTGACCACAGAATCAATAATCCGAAAGCGGAAAATAAAAATAGGTATATTTGTGTGAAGAGATGTTTCCACACAAAGTTGCAAGTTTTCATGTGGTTGTTGTAATCACATAAGGGCGTCTCTAAAAATGTGTTCTGCGCAGAAATACTGTGTATGGTGTAGGCAGTGGTGTTCTGGCTAAGGGTTATTTTTTATAAGTGCGGCCAAAGACCGCCAACTCGAAAATGTGTTCTGCACATAAAAAGTTTGGTTTTGGACCTAGTTTTGCTAATTTTTTGGTTTTTGGCGATAACTTTTTACGGATATGTATAATATTTTGCATTTCCACTTTCGGATTATTGATACTGGAGTCAAGATGTGTCTTTTGATACGAACATAATTTTTGATCAACATTGAGCATTGAACTGTCTTGTAAAATGGACGGCCAAAATCGCCTAGGCGGTTAAAGGCTGTTTTAAGTAATTATGTAAGTCTTGTAAAATGTAACCAAATTAGTTAATGTCATTAAATATAATTTTTTTACATTCAGACGCTTGGAGTATGGAAAAGCCAGTTACGTACACGCGCACGACGTGTAAAAATTAGCCCAAGGGTTACTGGAGGTGGTCCACAATGCAAAACGCTCAACGAGTTCGAAGATCGCGCTTTGGCTTATTAGCGGTTGATGGTGCCGGTTTAGGAACTAGTGGTCTGAACTCGCCACCACAAGAACTACCAGCAAGAACATCGTCCATTGTTCAGAGTCCGTCACCAGCTGAGTGTTATACACAGTCTCCAAGCCGTATCCTTCCGATGAGTCCTTTGACTTCGCCAACCGTTTCGACGCAGCAAAACCATGCATCAGACTCATTTGTGGCAATGTCGATCTCATCATCGCCGGAGACTAATGTTGGACCGTCAAGTTTCGAGCCATCGATGCCTGGTGTGACGCCTCTTGAGCCAGAGACTGAAGTTAGTAATGTATATATGTTAGGGTGGGGCAAAAATATGGTTTAGATTTATATTGGAACGATTTTCCGTCATCCCTTGTCAATTTTTGTTTGTTTACAAACCAGTTTCGGCGACATTTTATTAATTTTTCTGAGTATGCAGCTTTGTAGGCCAGTCAATTTCACTACAATAATGTGCAAGCTAGAAGTAGTGTATATACAATTGGCTATATTTGAATTAAAATTTTTTAGACATACCATCTTGGACACGGTACTCTAACGAAATTCATAAAAATTTAAGTGTACCTAAATTTTTTTGAGTGAGTGTATATCGGACACTTTTAAACTGAAATTTTTTCTTTAAAGAATGCTGGAGTTTTGAATGGAAGCTCAGTCCGTACGTCTCGCGGAGAAAGGGGGAAACTTATAAGTATTCTAATGAGCAACATTAAAAAAGGAACGCTTTTGAAGAACGACAGGAAAAAGGAGAAGAGGAACAGCGTCAGGAGCATCGAGAAACAATGCAAGCCATCACAACTTTAACGAGCTGCTTGACAAAACTAGTCAAAGTTGTAAAACCAAACCACTGAATTCCTGAAAAAAAAAAAAAACATTTTAAAAAACACGTTAGTTACAATAATAACAGTCCGTAAAACTTCTATATGTACATACATGTTAGAATCAGAGACTGCTAATAATAGCATTTTTATTATATAAATTGTTAGTAATAACTAATTTTATAAAACTGTAATCAAATAATTGTAATAAAATAAGATAAAACAATGAAAAATGAAATGAAATTAGAAAAACTGTAATAAAATAAGAAAAAAAAATGAAATAAAAAATTCAAATACAATAAAATAAAATGAATGAAACGAAATAAAATAAAACATAATAAAAAAGTTCCAAAAGTCAAACTTTGTATTCTACATTATTTTACGAGGATATATAACTCTATTTTTATTTTTAATTTTGATGTGAGCGTTATTGAAATGAATTATTTCTGTTATTGTTACATTTATGAAATTGTTTTCTTTTGTTTTTATCAATAAAATTTAATATATAATACATATATATTTATGTAAATATAAAAATCTTGTGTGTGTCTATATGATTAAGGAGTTCAAATGTCTGAACGATTTGATGATTTTAGGATAAGGCTAGGGATTGTAGGAGTAGATATTTGGATAAAGAGAAAAATTATAAAATAAAAAGGAGAAGAACGATATGAGAAGGTAAAAGCGAACAAAGAGGAAAAAAGGAGAGGCGAAGGGGCAAAATAATAAGGAGCTGAAATGAAAGATACAGGCAAGTAAATTTTTGGAATATAAACGTCCTTTAATGAAGGGCTACGCACGCCCACAAGTTTGTGTTTGTGTGTTCTTTAGAGGCGTCCAAATTTTTTCTACACTGGAGCAAGATTCAAACCATGAGCTTTCGGAGTTTGTGTAAATACTTTCAAAAATATAGAGTCGAAAATGGCATTTTTAGCTATGAGTAATATTAGATATGCTTTTTATTTGAGAAAGGAAATATTTACATGTGTAATTTTTAAAGAGTTGATATGTATCTAGACCGTGTTCTCTCTCCCTCGCGGGTGTACTGAGTAGAGTCATTTGGATCTATTTCGAATTCATGATCATCTTCAACAAGATCTATGTCCTCTGCGGCCATACTGGTCAGCTGGTCAGCTTTTTTCATGATGTTGTGCAATATTACGCAGCTCGTAATAATAGCAGCAGCTGTTTCGTGAGAATAAAGTTGCACTCGATGCTTAAGCAAGCACCTCTTTCTATACAATTTCTTCCAGATGCATGTATCTTATTAAACTTTCGTTGTTGTTGTTTTAACAACAAAACCACTCCCCGAAGGTTTTGGGGAGTGTTGTCGAAATAACAGTCCTTGGCCGGATATGAATCCGGTACGCTCCGGTACTCCCTTGCGGTACTGCCCGACTGTCGTGGGAGCGATTTGGTATGACCAGTGCAACCTTCTAGGTCATGTCATCCCTCCTTCCGAAAGGAAAGAGAAGATGGTTAATGAGAGGTGGGAGGCATCATATCCGTAAATCAACTTTCGTTCTTTCGTGGTACTTGGGTTTGCAACTGGTATGAGAAGCCATGGTTCCAAAGGGTATCCTTGATCTCCAATGAGCCATGATTCCCTTTGGTTAGAAGTTGAACTGGCGTTATGCTTGCGTATCAAATACTCGCGTAGGTCAGAAGTTGCCCATATGCCTGAGTCATGTGTCGCTCCTGGAAAGCTGGCATTTAGAAATGTAAAACACAAGCTATGATCGCATACCTTGAAAAAAATAAATTTAATAAATTGTAACGAGTTTTAACAAAAGTAGAAAGTACCGCTTCAACATTAAGGCTGTAGTAGCCATTTCGGTTTAGGTATTGGCTTAACGGACGCTCCACATTGGCAATGTGGGTGCAATCAATTGCACCTATTGTACTCTTTATGCCGAATTTACGGAAAAACCTTAAAAAAATTTATCTGAAAATTTCATTTACGGGGAAACTCGATTTCATTGCCCTTAACCCTCACAATTAGTTTTGACACAGCCTTCAAACTTCTGGAAAAAGACGCCTGGTTCATTGGCATAGTGTAATTGTTGCCCACGCATGTTTGGTAAGATCCATTAGCAAAGAAGTTCAATACCGACAGAACGCGGATCGTTATTGGCAAAGGAGGTTTGTTGGTCATCGTGCGGTTCCAAGTCATCAATAAGGCGACGGCACAATGAACGGGTCAAACGAAAATTTTGAACGAACACGTTTTCACTTAAGGAAAATGGATTGCTGTCATCCCTTAAGGATTTTAAACACCTTGCGCGATCTCTAGTTCCTCATTTTCCTCATCTTCCCACAATAACAATAAAAGTAATATATTTTCTTCCATTTCTACACACAATAAAGTTATTTTTGGCGCGAAATTTAATTATCAAGACCGTTTGACATATTGATTATTTGTCAACCAAAGAGCTTTTTAATTTTGACACAGAATATAAAAATACTTGATAAATAATCAAACTTGACAAATAAGCAATGTGGTGAATTTGTCAAGTGTACAGAATAGCTCTGTTAGTATAATCGGTATTTATTGAACATGAATAAAACCCAAGTTTATATGTTTAAAGTGAACGAAAGACTGAAAAGAATAAATTACAAGTTGCATGCATATGTGAATTACTCAGCGTTACATTTTCAACAAATTTTTATTTATTTTACTAATAAGATAAATTATATTTTATTCTCAGTCACTCATTTTATAAATCAAAGAAATTCTGTTCTGTAATTAATTATCCACGTTGTACCTTAATAAAATTTGTATTTCAGTTTATTTACTGTCGTTATACCCTTGAAACTTAATAATATGTCGGTATTTGAGTCTATTCAGAGGCTCAATTCAGAGGAAACTGTTCTGTAATTAAAAATCCACGTTGTACCTTAATTAAATTTGTATTTCAGTTTATTTACTCTCGTTATTAATATATTTCATTAGAGTAATTATTTTCATGAATTTTTAATAAATTGTTTACTTCGAATAAATTGAAAAAATGGTTTTTTTTAATCATAAAACAAGATTTTGGGTGCGTTAGGGATTTTTGAACGTGGTTTCGTGTATAATTCGTCCAGATGAACAATCTGTACTAGGCTACATTAAAAGTAAATTCGCTTATCTTATAAATAAAAATGAATGTGTGCTCTATATAGACGTCCAAAGTGCTCAACCGATTTTTATGAAACTTTCTCAGTATATTCTTGGGATCATAGGTGGGCGGTGCCACCCCAAATTGATTCAGAAGACTGTTGTGTCGAAAAGTGGGCGGTGTCACGCCCCCTGGCTATATAAAATTTCAATTCTTCACATATTTGCTCTAAATTAATGTTTTTTGGGTATATGTGTCCTTTGCTCAAGATTTATATAATTTCGAAAAGTGTTTTGTTTGTACTTGAACCATGTCCAAAGTTTATGGTGGATCTCTTTTAAACTTTGCCAATACGTTAAAAGCTTCATTAGGTATAGCATAGGCTATGATGTAAATTTTTTGGAAAAGTGGGCAGTTCCAGCTAAGTGAAATTTTAACGTATGCTCATTAAACTTAATGAATTTACCTAATTTTTGTTTGTTTGTTATTGCAATTTATACATATCCGAAGTATTGAAGGATTTCATAACATCATAATAGTAGCGTTAAGTGTTCAGTGTGTGCAGCAATGTTTAAGAACCGTCTAAATAGAATAAGATAGAACTAAATAAATACTAACTATACATCTCAGCAGCGCATAATGATTTCTGTCATTCTCATTGCATCCAAAAAATGACGGCCACCGTGGTGTGGAGGTAGTGTTGCCGGCCTACCACACCGAAGGTCCGGGTTCGAGCCCTGGTACAAATTACATCAAAAAGTGGTTTGAAAAAGTTTTTGAAAACGGGGTCGCCCCTCGGAAGTGGTTTGGCAAAAATGAATCTGCTTGTAGATGCCGTTGGGAGTCGGCGAAAAACCGTAGGTCCCGCCAATTTGTAGGAAAAATTTCAAAGCGGCACACCACAAATTGGAAAAGAAGCTTGGCGTAAAAATGTCCTAGGAGGTTGATAATATAATTGTTGTATATCGCGCCCCCCCTATGTAATTGTAATTTCAAAAACCTCAAAATTTATTATTTTTCAAGTTATAAATGTTAGAGAATTCGACAAACTATACTTGCGCGAGTGACCGAGTGATAAAAGAAACACATGTTTAGGAGGTTGATAATATAACTGTTGTATATCGCGCACGAGCTATAGACCTATTAATAATTTTTTCTGCAGCGAAAAATGGCGGTTGTCTCCAAATTTTTCCTGCTCAATTCAACAAAACACTTTTAATAATTAATAAAAATTATTAAGAAACCCAAAAACAACAATAATTTTTCGCTGCAGAAAAAATTATTAATAGGTCTATAGCTCGTACCGAACCAGGATACTAAATTATAAATTTTTTTAAAATGAGGAAATTATTTTGATTTTAATTAAAACATCTTATTTAATTATAATTATTATATAGTAATTAAATCATTTAATCTTTATTTTTGTTAAGTATTTATAAATGTTAGAGAATTAGACAAACTATACTTGCGCGAGTGACCGAGTGATAAAAGAAAGAGCTGCGCACGCTAATTCGCCTTGATACATTAATTTAGCCGTCATTCCTCTCTTTGCTGTTGTTCGCTTCGCCGTTGTTCCCCTCATTTTCGCCGTCCTCATCGTTGTCGTCGTCGTTGTCGCCATGTTGTTGTTGTTGTTGTAGCGCTACTTACCCCTACCTACCTGTCGCCATCATCGCTGCCAGCTTCATCGTAGGCTTCTCTTTGTGAACAACTCATTACGTCGCAAATTTCGAAAAATTTGTAGCTTCAAGTCGACTACGTTGTACGCGATTCGCATCATGTTGCAAATTGTAACTAGGTCGCGCTCGGTCAAATTTGAATTAACGTACTCCTCTTTTAGCTTATATTCGTCACTTTTTTCATCGTATTCAAAGCCGCAAAACTCACGAAGTCTGCGTTGGTTGCATCTATTGCCATCTACACCAAATACATATTTCTGCAGCGCTACGACATTTGCCTATATATAGATATATACATATATCCAGAAAATTTATTTGTCTATACCAAAGACGGAAACCCAGAAATATTGTATATCCTAAAGCACTGCAATAAATGGTGTAAGAAACTAGTAGAAAAATATTTGAAATTGTATTTGCCGAGGCTGCTAGTTATTTATATACGAAATTATTTTATGAAGTTTTGACTCAAAAAATTTATTATTTACTTCTAAGTTAATCAATGTTTAAATTTAAAGTATTGTGGAAACATTTACTCTGTAATTATACATATATATGGCGCGATATACAACAGTTATATCATCAATATCCTAGGAGATTTTTGCGCCGAGCTTCTCTTCCAAATTGTGGTGTGCCGCTTTGAAAATTTTCCTACAAATTGGAGGGTTTTTCGCCAACTCCGATCGGCATCTACAAAGCAGATAAATTTTTGCTGATAAGCCTTTCAAGGCAGAAATACACTCGGAGAGTTTGCCAAACCACTGACGACCCCGTTTTGAAAACACTTTTTCAAACCACTTTTTGATGTAACCTGTACCGGGCTCGAACCCTTACCTTCGGTGTGGGAGGCCGGCCACTATTAAATTGTAATCTCAAAAACATCAAAATTTACTATTTTTCAAATTTAAAAAATGTATAATTTAATTTCAGTTAATTAGGGGTTAATTTTAAAACTAAATTCTTAATTTTTTAAAATGAGGAAATTATTTTGATTTTAATTAAAAAATGTTATTCAATTATAATTATTATTAGGTTACATAAAAAGGTCGATAGATATAAATTCATTTGTATATCTATCTCAAGGGTAATATACATCTTGTTCACTACAAATACGTTCTCTGCAGGATATACAATATTAATCTTGTAACTACATGCTTTAGTTTGAATAATTAAATTATGTAATTGAATAAGTAAGTTATATTGTATATTTATATATTTTATAATATAAAATAAGAAATTTCAAAGCTATTAACTATTTCTCAAGTTTTTTTATATGTAATTTAAATTATTTAAAAATTAATTAAGGGTTGATTTTAAACAAATTAAAGCTATTAATAAAATTAAATATACATAAATTAGTATAATTCAAAATTGAAATATTTAATAATTTCAAAATTATTAATAAATGTTCAAAATGTATTTTCATGATAATTTGATGATTAGTGGCTAATTAAATATAAAATTATTGAGTTTTTAAAATTGTGGGGTATATTTTATTTTGAATTACAAATTATTATTATTAAAAATTTCACATTTCATAATTTCAAAATTATTCACCATTTTTCAACATTTATTTTTAAAATATTTGAATAAGTTTCAATTTATGATAAGAAGTTAGTTGAAAATAAAATTATCAAGTTTTTAAAATTGTGGGAAATATTTTATTTTCAATTAAAAATTGTTATTAAAAATTGTATATTTAATAATTTCAAAATTGTTTATTATCTTTCAATTTATTTAAATTGAACTGTAGAATAAAATTATATTTGGTTATCTAGTTTATTTTACATTTTTATGTAAATTATTAAAAACCTACAGTACAATTTTATAAATTATTATTTGATAAATTATTATCTTATAAACTTTCATTTGTATAAATTTTTATTATTTATATAAAATTATATTTTTATATAATAATACAATTTTAAAGTTTTATTTTGGCTTACGTTTTCATTACAAATTTATTTTATATCTAAGTTTTTGCATAAATTTTTATTTATTTTAATAATCAAATAAATTATATCTTATAACTTTAAACGAGTTATTCTTGTATATTTGTATATCCACTCCTATCTCACGAACGACTTAACCGATTTGGATGAAATTTAGTATATATGTAGGTACTATGCTTTGCTCTAAAAATTTCTACTTTGGTGTCGCCACTTGGGGTGGTTCACAGGGTTGCCACCTACATAATTTTTTTTTTTTAAATATTAAGCAATATATCACAAGCAAGGGTACCAAGCGGAAGGTATTGGACCCCGTATACCAACCAGAGTATCTATATATATAAAATTGAAATTATGTAAATATGTATGTATGTAGGTATAGATCGACGTGCGTCCTAAACTTATAAACCGATGGTAACCAAATTTTACACACCCACTGTACATCTTCCAGGGATGGTCACAGGCTAAAAAATATTTTGATATATATAGGGGGCTTGGCTCCTCCCGTACAAATGGAATTTTCCATTGTCCGTATCTCTGGAAGTATTTATGTTAGACCATTGAAACTCGGTAAGGGGTTATATGGGATCTATCCCTACCACCTCCAAAACAACTGGGTATAACGAAAAAGTGGGCGTGGCACCTCCCATACGAATGAAATACTTCTTAGTCGATATCTCTGGAAGTATTTAGGTTAGACCACTGAAATTTGGTGAGAGATTATATGAGTTCGATCCCTACCACCTTCAAAAAACTGGGGATAACGAAAAAGGGGGCGTGGCACCTCCCATACGAATGAAATACTTCTTAGTCGATATCTCTGGAAGTATTTTTGTTCGATCATTGAAACTTGGTGAGGGGTTATATGGGATCGATCCCTACCACCTCCAAAAAAAACTGGGGATAACGACAAAGTGGGCGTGGCACCTCCCATACAAATGGAATTTTTCATTGTCCGTATCTCTGGAAGTATTCGGGTTACACCACTGAAATTTGGTGAGGGGTTATACGAGATCGATCCCTACCACCTCCAAAAAACTGGGAATAACGACAAAGTGGACGTGGCACCTCCCATACAAATGCAATTTTTCATTGTCCGTATCTCTGGAAGTATTTAGGTTAGACCGCTGAAATTTGGTGAGAGATAATATGAGATCGATCCCTACCACCGCCAAAAAAATTGGCGTTAACGAAAATGGGGGCGTGGCACCTCCCATACTAATTTTTCAAGCTATATATCTCTAAAAGTATTTAAGGCAGGAACCTGGAAATTGGTATGGAGCTAAATGATATCAAAACAATTTTTGCGCTATTTACTTACACTCTGGGACAGAAAACTAAAAATGATGTGTATCGTGTAGCCTTAAACGGAATACTAAAATTTTATATTTTTGAAGTTGTATGCACAATGAAGTAGTGAAAAATTAATAAAAAAAAATCTATTTTGGAAAAAACGAAGTTTGCCGGGTCAGCTATATTATATAAATATGAAATCTTAAAGTATATTATTGATTTTGAAAGGCCCCCTAACTACTTACATACCGAGCAACGCCGGGTACCCTGCTAGTTTAATATACAACAAGTGTCGCCATAGTATGTGAGTTACCTATTTCACAAACAGACACCGCTATGCCCACTTTGTTTGACAGCTAATTATGGTTTACATTTAAATGCGTCAAAAAGTATTATTATTCGTGCAATTTTTAAATTGTATGAATACTGTAATCTTGCTTAGAAAATGTTAAGAAATCAATCGTCGAGTTGAAGAAACGATGTCAATGCTTGCCCCACAAGTGCTGCAAAAACGAGATGTTTGGAAAATATATCTAAGATTGTAAGTGAAGAAAATTCCTTTGAAACAAATGGTTTTTAAAGAGTATAGCTCTTTGCGGAAAGCATAAAGATTAGCCAGAAAATCGTCGGAGCAACGTACTCAACGTTTGCAGAATTATCGTCGCCGTGCTTCACAACGTAGAGCACGTTGTTGTAAGATTTTCTTCTTTGTTGAGCCTGGGTGACCGACACGCAGATACTTTTACTCTAAGGCCCGCTGTCATAAAAGCCGGTTAGAGTATTCCTAATCGGCGATTCCTTAATCGCTGATTTTCTGAATCGACAATTTGGTTTTCACCAAAGCCTGGTTAAGTTTATGCCGATTAGACACATCATTGTGAATAAATTAGCAAAAAATTGCATTGTGAATAGGCAAGACAACTGATTTTCGTTTTGTTTACGTTTTCACAGGAAGTAAATTAGTGAATTGGCTAAATTAATACATTAGTAATGTTCTATAAATGGCAAACAAACATGAATGACCATACATGGTGACCTGTATTATGAGGGTAAAGAGTATGAGACACGTTTAAAAGAGAAAAAACCAGGCGATTTGTCTGAAGAGCTGCGTATAGCTCTTGGTACCCCGGTTGGACCGAATTCAAACATTTTTAAATTCCAGGTCTAAACGCACCCATGCCAAGCTTTGATGGTGCTACAGCGATATGGTCGAAGCCAGCTGGTATGTGTTAAAATGAACAACAGTTAATTTAGTAATCTAAATTAGTTTGTTTAAGATAATTTGAGTGCGTTGCTACATTGTAGGGACATGAAATGAAGTAAAAAGTGCATGTTGGTCAAGTTTCGGCAACCTTTTAGCCACATGCTCGCGCGACAAATCGGTATGAGTTTGGGAATTGGCTAGTGATGATGAATTCGATTGTACTGCTGTACTCAATTCACATAACCAGGATGTCAAGAGTGTTGTATGGCATCCCAAGAAAGATTATATTGGCATCAGCTTCTTACGAAAAAACAATAAATATGTATGCTGAAAATGCCACGTAGGTACAAAACGGCGACATTAGATTCTCATACTAGTACGGTGTGGAGCAACGATTTCGATGCAGATGGTAACGTTTGGTTTCTTGCAGTAATGATAAGACTTTGTAAATATGGCGTGCTTATCATCCGGGTAATGAGGAAGGTATATACACACCAGAAGATGAAACAGTTTGGAAATGTGTTTGTGCCTTATCTGGCAACCATTCGATGTGTCATGGTGGATTTCAACTTACCTGCATATAAATGTAATTTATATTATAAAGGATTAACATTCTATAATGAACTACCAAATGATGTCAAAACAAGTAATGGGAATAAATTTAAACAAAAATTGTATGATTATTGCAAAACCCTACCCATATAGTGCTGAATACACAGGCTCCCATGGCATCGCCGCAGTGCATGCGTGCCAAGTAATCTGCAATGCAGCGCCTGCATCGTCACACGCATACAAAAATCTGCCGAAACTCATACTGAAACGCATCACTCGATCAAATCAGTGTACCGCCGTTAAGATGTTGTCTTCGAGCTTTACTTGCGTATATGACCTCTAAAGCAGTATTGAAACAGCACAACCCATTGTGGTTATGATATGGAAGCCTGCCACTGATTCACACGGTATGGCAGCTTTAAATGTATATAACTAGACTATTATATGTAGTTTGTTTAAATTAAAATGTAATTTAAATAGTTATAAGCTAGGCTTAAGATAAGCTGTAAAACTAAATAAATCTAAATCTAAATCTAAAAAAACTGGACTTATCGCTACTGGTTGTGGAGATGATGCGATACGCATATTTAAAAAAGATGCAAATTCAAAAAAGAATGAACCATCCATGATTAGATCGGAGGATAAGGCGCACACACAAGACGCCAATGCCGGTAAATGGAATCCAGCACATGAAGGTCAACTTATTTCATGTAGCGATGATGGTAAAATTAAATTATGGAAGCTAGTAGAGTAAAAAGGAAAATGCTTCTTGGTATCTTCAGTTAAGTTGATAAAATCACGTTTGATTAAAATTTTGTATCATTTCATTGAGTTTCTTTAAAAGATGTTCGTATGTTAATTTGAAATAAACCTGACCTAGTATACAACTATATAATCGGGTTTTATATCATCACGAATTCAATTGGAACATTAACAATGTACTTAAGTACTGGATTACCCAGCTGTTTGGGATTTACTAGTATGCAGTTTTTTGTATTGGCGCTCCAGGACTGGTAGTTGTTGCTCCACCATCCGCCGGCTTGTTTGGGCTACTTTTTGTTGTTATTTGCGGTTTATCGAGCTTTGCAATTTTCGGTAATAATTTTAAAATTTAAAATTTAATTATTAATTTTTGTAATATGAGGGAACTATTTTGATTTTAATTGAAAAATATTAATTAATAATAATAATTATTATAGCAATTAAATGATTCGATTTAAAATTTATTTAGTATTTATTAAATTTAATTATCTAAATTTTGTTTTTGCGAACTTTCTGTTTTAATTATTTTTTTCCTTGCTGGTTCGAGGTCAGTTGAAATGACGTAAACCAAATATTTCATACATTTTTTCCAATATATTTCGACTATCAACGGTAATCGTCATTAGGGTAACAACTATAAAACATTAAAATAGAATAACAATTTACATTCAACTTATTGATAAAAATTAAACACATTAAAAGCAATAAAAATATATAATTTTTTGCTGTTCAACGTGGAATTGTTTACTGTCCGTCTGTTTGTCAACAAATGTCTGTACAAGTGAGCGCTGTTATCAGTGTCCGTTTTGTAATTCATTCTTATGCTGGCCGGTGTGTTGCTTATATGAAGCATTTCTAATCTAATATAATTTATAAGAATAATAATTTATGAAAATAATCACTTATAAAAATAATAATTTATAAAAGTTATAATTTATAAAAATAAAAATTGCGAAAATAAATCTGATTTCAAACACTGCCACGAAACAAATAACCAAACAAAGCACTTATGACCCACTGTACAGTAATTTATATTGATATACTATATACACACTTACATATTTTATAATATCCAATAAGAAGTTTCAAAATTATTAACTATTTTTCACGTGCTTTAATATGTAATTTAATTCATTTAAAACTTAATTGAGGCGGTTAAAAGCAAAAGGGTGTAAGTGCCACTTTTGTCATTTTGAAAAAAATAGGTTCAAAGTTTCTGGAAAGCTCTGGAAAAAAATCACGAGCATTTAATTGTTTTTGTTTTTATTAATTTTTTATTTTCAATATATTTCAGAAGCTTGTTTTGATAAATTTTAGCGTATTTAAATTGGTAGTTTCAAAAATACAGTGCTTTAAGTGAAGGGGTGGTAGTACTTACACCCCTTTGCATCTAAATTTTTTTTATTTACCACTTAATTTGTGAATAACACTAACGTTATAAGTCTTACTTTATATAACTAGTTTTGTCAACATGAACGCAAGTAATTTTCTTCATAAATTTTTTTTCGCAAATAATTAGAAAACAGTAAAACAAAAGACTGGTGTAATCGAAAATTTATTGACAAAACAAATCAAAAAAAAAACAAAATATTCAAAAGTTTTAACGTAGATCACAGCGCTCTGACAATTTTTTTTTAATCATCATCTGAGTCCCATTCAGCTCAATTTTTTTCTGAATTTTCAACCACAGAGCTTCTGTATTATTGTTTGCAGATTACAGTTTCTCTCGCGCTTCCTTTGTGTTTTAGCGATGAATAAAAGTTATGATAGACTGGGAGAATAAACTGAAAGAGTTGTTGAAGGTTTTGGTATAAAAAAAAAACAGAATATTGCTGAAAACACTGTCACAACTATGCTGTACATACGAACACTCTAACGCACGAGTCAAAGAGAGTGCACATACATCCAATTGCCTCCAAGTACTTTGAAAAATTGCTAAGCACTATTTCTTTTAGCAGGTAAATGTCGCTTTTGGAATATAATTTATATATATCCTTTTGCCACCAAATAATAAGGTTCATGTGATTGTGCACTTAATTCTTTTTTTGTGAAAAAATCACTTACACCCCTTTGCTTCACTTACACCCCTTTGCCACCTGAATCCGAGGTTTATTTTAAATTAAAACTATTAATAAAATTAAATATACATAAGTTAGTATAATTAGAAATTGAAATATTTAATAATTTGAAAATGGTTTATATTATGTATTTAAATAAATTATTAAAAATTTATAATAGAATAATAATATATATTTTGTATTGATAGTGTTTTAAGAAATTTTATTTTGAAAAATTATTGTTTTCATAAATTATAGTTTTAATACATATTTACTATGTAATTGTTATCTTGAAAACTTCAAAATGGACTATTTTTGAAGTTTAAAAAATTTAGAATTTGATTTAAGGCAATTATGGGTTAATTTCAAAATTAAATTATTAATTTTTTTAAAATGAGGTAATTATTTTGATTTTAATTAAAAAATGTTAATTAATAATAATAATTATTATAGTAATTAAATGATTGAATTTAAAACTTATTTTATTATAAAATTTAATTCTTCTTCTTTAAATGGCCATCTAACCGCCTGAGCGATTTTGACCGTCCAACATAGCTCGCCAGTCATTTCTTCATTGCGCCAATTGGAGACCCCACGAGATCGCAGGTCAGTCTCCACTGATCCTTCCATCGGAGTGGTGGTCTTCCTCTTCCTCTGCTTCCACCGGCGGGTACCGATAAGTATAACTTCTGGGCTGGAAGGTCTTCGTTCATTCGCACGACGTGGCCTAGCCAGCGAAGCCGCTGTGTTTTAATGCGCTGTACTATGCCGACGTCTGCGTAAAGCTCATACAACTCATCATTAAATCTTCATCGGTACTCGCCGTCGCCAACGCGTAGAGGCCCATAAATCTTTCGCAGAACTTTTCTCTCGAATACTCCCAATGCAGCCTCGTCGGATGTTGTTAGTGTCCACGCCTCTGCACCATATAGCAGGACGGGAGCGATGAGTGATTTGTAGAGTGTGATTTTCGTGCGTCGAGAGAGGACTTTACTTTTCAATTGCCTACTCAGTCCAAAGTAGCATTTATTAGCAAGAGCAATTCTTCGTTGGATTTCTAGACTGTCATTATTGTTGGAGTTTATGCTGGATCCAAGGTAAACGAAGTCCTTCACTATTTCGAACTTTTTGCTGCCAGCAGTGGCATGGGTGCCAAGGCGCGAATGCGCTGACTCTTTGCTTGATGACAGCATGTACTTCGTTTTGCCTTCGTTCACCACCAAACCCATTTTTTCCGCTTCTTTTTCTAGCTTGGAGTACGCATAATGTCAATGTCGTCAGCATATGCTAACAGTTGCACGCTTTTATAGAATATTGTTCCAGCGCGGTTAAGTTCTGCAGATTGTATTACTTTCTCCAACATCAAATTAAAGAAATCACACGATATGGGGTCACCTTGTCTGAAACCTCGTTTAGTTACAAACGGCTCGGAGAGGTCCTTCCCAATTCTGACTGAGCTGGTGGTGTTGCTCAATGTCATTTTGCAAAGCCGTATAAGTTTTGCGGGTCAACCAAATTCAGACATAGCGGCATATAGGCAGCTCCTTTTCGTGCTATCGAAAGCGGGTTTAAAATCAACAAAGAGGTGGTATGTGTCGATTCTTTTCTCACGGGTTTTCTCCAGGATTTGACGTATTGTAAAAATCTGGTCGATGGTAGATTTTCCAGGTCTGAAGCCACACTGATAAGGTCCAATCAGTCTGTTCACGTCAGGCTTCAATCGTTCGCACAATACGCTTGACAAGACCTTATATGCGATATTCAAAAGGCTGATTCCGCGGTAGTTGGTGCAGTTTGCAGGATCACCTTTCTTGTGGATTGGGCACAGAACACTTAAACTCCAATCTTCGGGCATGCATTCATCCGACCATATTCTGCACAGAAGCTGGTGCATACGCCTTACCAGCTCCTCACCGCCATGCTTGAATAGCTCAGCAGGCAAACCATCAGCGCCAGCTGATTTATTGTTTTTTAACCGGGATATTGCTATTCGCACCTCATTATAGCCGGGTTATGGGACGTCAATTTCGTCGCCTTCGATTGTGGGTTCGGGTTCGAGCTCTTCTCAGGTTTCTTGCTCCATTTCTCCATTTAAAGGGGCAGAGAAGTGATCCCTCCATATCTCTAGTATTCTCTGAACATCAGTCACCATGTCGCCGTTCTCGTTCTTACAGGAATTTGCCCCGGGTTTGAAACCTTCCGTCATTCGTCGAATTTTTTTCATTGATTTCACGCTTTTCTGCCTCTCTTTTTTTGCCCAGAAAAGTCGCCTCGCTTCCCTTTTCAACTCGCGGTAGTGTTCACACACACTCCTTGTTGCACTCGATGTTAGCGTTGCCTTGTAGGCTTCGTTCTTTCTTTTCGTTGCAGCTCGGCACACTTCATCATCGTACCAGTTGTTTCTTCTCGTTCGCCGGAATCCAACTACTTCTTCGGCTGCGGTACGGAGTGCTCCCACTGCTCATGCATTCCACTGGGTTGAATTGTGCTCTCAGGGAGCAGGTGTGAGAGTCGGCCTGCAAAATCATTGGCGGTCTGTTGCGACGTCCAGCTTTCTTTGCGTTTTCTGTTGCACCTGTTTTGTCGTACAGAGGCGGGTACGAATCTTAGCTGCTCCTAGGTAGTGATCGAAGTCGATGTTTGGACCTCTTATTGTGCGAACATCTAAAACGCTAGAAGCATGCCGTCCGTCTATCACAATGTGGTCGATCTAGTTTCGCGTTTTTCGATCGGGAGACAGCCATGTAGCCTAATGGATCTTCTTGTGCATAAACCTGGTGATGGCTATGACCATGTTTCCGGCACCGGCGAAGTCGATCAGCCTGTACGCATTTGGCGAAGTCTCGTCGTGCAGACTGAACTTCCCGACTGTGGGTCCAAATACACCCTCTTTGCCCACCCTGGCATTAAAGTCACCAAGCACGACTTTGATGTAATGACGGGGGCAGCGCTCGTATGTTTCCTCCAGGCGCTCGTAGAATGCATGCTTTTTCACGTCGTCTTCCTCTTCCGTCGGAGCGTGGGCGCAGATAAACGAGATGTTAAATAATCGTACTTTTGCGCGGATTGTAGCTAGATGCTCATTCACGGGTGTGAACGACAGTACTCGATTACGGAGTTTCTCTCCCACCACAAATCCTAAGCCAAATCTGCGCTTGTCGACATGCCCACTCCAGTAAATGTTACAAGGTGGTTTGTTCATATTACCTTGCCCCGTCCATCGCATCTCCTGTATGGCGGTGATGTCAGCCTTCCTCAGGGCCTCAACCAACCGGGCAGTGGCACCTTCCCCATTGAGGGACCGGACATTCCAGGTGCATGCCCTTAAATCGTAGTCCTTGTTTCGTTTGCGTGTGTCGTCATCCAAAAAGGGGGTTCTCATATTCGAAGCTTTTTTGGATTTCATTGGTACGTTGTTATCGGATACTTCGACGCATGCGCCCGGAAGTAGTGAGCTGCTTGGAAATTTAATTAATATTATAATAATTAAATAATTTAATTTTTATTTCTGTTAGAATTTTTTAAATTATCTAATTGAATAAGTAAGTTATATTGTATAAATATATATATTTGTATATGTATGTTTTATAATATAAAATAGGAAACTTCAAAGTTATTAACTTTTCTTCAATTTTTTTATATGTACTTTAAGTTATGTTAAAGCTAATTAAGGGTTGAATTATGTTATAATTAAATATTTAATAATCTCAAAATTATTTACTATTTTTCAAAATTAATTTTTTAAATATTTTAGTAAGTTTTATATTTTTATTTGGAGCTAGTTAAAAATAAAATTATTAAGTTTTTAAAATTGTATGTAGTATTTTATTTTTAATTAAAATAAACGAGATGTTAAATAATCGTTCTTTTACGCGGATTGTAGCTAGATGCTCATTCACGGGTGTAAACGACAGTACTCGATTACGGAGTTTCTCTCCCACCACAAATCCCAAGCCAAATCTGCGCTTGTCGACATGCCCACTCCAGTAAATGTTACAAGGTGGTTTGTTCATATTACCTTGCCCCGTCCATCGCATCTCCTGTATGGCGGTGATATCAGCCTTCCTCAGGGCCTCAACCAACCGGGCAGTGGCACCTTCCCCATTGAGGGACCGGACATTCCAGGTGCATGCCCTTAAATCGTAGTCCTTGTTTCGTTTGCGTGTGTCGTCATCTAAAAAGGGGGTTCTCATATTCGAAGCTTTTTTGGATTTCATTGGTACGTTGTTATAGGATACTTGGACGCATGCGCCCGGAAGTAGTGAGCTGCTTGGAAATTTAATTAATATTATAATAATTAAATAATTTAATTTTTATTTCTGTTAGAATTTTTTAAATTATCTAATTGAATAAGTAAGTTATATTGTATAAATATATATATATGTGTATATGTATGTTTTATAATATAAAATAGGAAACTTCAAAGTTATTAACTGTTCTTCAATTTTTTTATATGTACTTTAAGTTATGTTAAAGCTAATTAAGGGTTGAATTATGTTATAATTAAATATTTAATAACAAATATTTAATAATCTCAAAATTATTTACTATTTTTCAAAATTAATTTTTTAAATATTTTAGTAAGTTTTATATTTTTATTTGGAGCTAGTTAAAAATAAAATTATTAAGTTTTTAAAATTGTATGTAGTATTTTATTTTTAATTAAAAATTGTTATTATAAAAAATTTTATATATAGTAATTTCAAACTTGTTTACTATATTTCAAGTTACATTTTTAATTAAATTATAGAATAAAATTATATTTATTTATTAGTTTTTATATAAATTATTAAAAACTTACAGTAGAATAATAAAATAGCATTTTAAATTATTATCTTATAAATTATTTTTTGTATAAATTATTATTATTTATATGAAATAAAATATTAATAAAATTTGTATGTTCTAATAAAAAAATGATTTTGAAGTTCTATTTTTTCTTAAATTTTTATTACGAATTTATTTCAAATGTAACTTTTTGCACAAATAAAAATTATTTATTTTAATACTAAAGTTTATAATATTTTACTCTCAGTGATTAATTTTATAAAACAAAGATATTTGAAATTGCAATTATTTCTTAGTTGGGCTAAATTTGTACCCAAATTATTAACTTTTTTTCAAATTTTAAAAATTTATAATTTATTTAAGTTAATTACGGTATTTTAGTCTATTCAGAGGCTCAATTCAGAGGAAACTGTTCTGTAATTAATAATCCGCGTTGTAACTTTATTAAATTTGTATTTCAGTTTTTTTACTGTCGTTATTTATATATTTCATTAGAATAATTATTTTCAAGAATTTTGAAATCAGCTGAAAATTTATTTTTTAGTAAATTTTTTACTTCGAAAAAATTTCAAAAATGTTTTTTTTTTTAACCCTAAAACAAGATTTTGGGTGCGTTAGGGATTTTTGAACGTGGTTTCGTGTATAATTCGTCCAGATGAACAATCTCTACTAGGCCACTTTAAAAGTAAATTCACTTTTTGGAGCACCGTGTAGTCTTATAAACAAAAATTAATGTGTGCCCTTTATAGGCGTCCAAAGTACTCAACCGATTTTTATGAAACTTTCACAGTATATTCTTGGGATCATGGGTGGGCAGTGCCACGCCAAATTGATTCAGAAGACTGTTGTGTGGGCGGTGTCACGCCCCCTAGCTATATAAAATTTCAATTCTTCATAGTTCTTAACATATTTGCTCTAAATTAATGTTTTTTTGGATATATGTGTCCTTTGGTCGAGATTTATATAATTTCGAAAAGTGTTTTGTTTGTACTTGAACCATGTCCAAAGTGTATGGTGGATCTCTTGTAAACTTTGCCAATACGTTAAAAGCTTCATTAGGTATGACATAGTCTATGTATATAAATTTGATGAAAAGTGGGCAGTTCCAAGCCTGAAAGCTAAATTAGGTGGTTATGGGTTATTACGAATTTTTTCTTTTTTACAAGTTAGTGGATTAAAATATAATTATAATATTAGAATTAATTTAGTTTGTGGATTTTTAATTAGACTAATTTGTTTACGTCAAACTGATTTAAGATCTTTAATTGTTTATTCTTCTGTTTCTCATATGGAAATTGTTTTAACACATTCGCGTTCATTTAAATTTAGCGGGTGGCTGCCAGATAATCACTTAATTTTTCCATACAAAATTGAAGAGCGGGAATTCCCGCTTTTTTTCTACAGGTTAATTTTTTTAATAGTCTGAACAAATTAGGGAATTCCCGCCATTACCGGAATTCCTGCATTTAATTTTTCAAGAGCAAAACTTTATACCATACCGAGCTCGCTTTCCCTTGTTGTATTGTCTAAAGGATAACCTTCCTCTGAAAAGCATAAGCGATTCATCTAAAGACAAGGCTGTATCTGGTTCATACGCCTTTTGAAAGTTTTTCAAAACCAAATCGAGCATCGGTATTATTTTTTTATTTATGGATTTTTAATTAGACTAATTTGTTTACGTCAAACTGATTTAAGATCTTTAATTGTTTATTCTTCTGTTTCTCATATGGAAATTGTTTTAAGTGGTTTATTAACTTTAAATTATTGATGTTTATGTGGTGCATATATTTTAATAATTCCTCATGGTCTTTGTTCTTCTGGATTATTTTTTTTAGCTAATATTACTTATGAACGGTTGGGAAGTCGTAGATTATTAATTAATAAGGGCTTATTAAATTTTATACCTTCTATAACTTTATGATGATTAAGAACTTGTAATATAGCTGCTCCTCCCTCCTAAATTTATTAGGTGAAATTTCTTTATTAAATAGAGTTATTAGATGATCATTTATTAGAATAATTATGTTGTCTTTATTATCTTTTTTTGGGGCTGCTTATTCTTTATATATATATGCTTATACTCAGAATGGAAAAAATTTGCCTGGTTTGTATTTTTTTAGAGTTGGTAAAATTCGGGAATATTTTCTTTTATTTTTACATTGATTGCCTTTAAAGTTATTAATTCTAAAGAGTGATTTTTGTATAAGTTAGCACCCAACAATAATGCCAACAACAACTGTAACCCAAACTCAAAGTTGGCACCCAACAATAATGCCAACAACAACTGTAACCCAAACTCAAAGTTGGCACCCAGCAGGTATGCCAACAACAACAGCATCAAATAAGCCAGACGCCTAGTCAGCAAGCGAACACTTAGCTGAGGGCGTTCTCACGATAGTGAAACTCGAGCATACCAATGAACGGCAAATGCCAAGTCATCATTATCACGGGCAACAGTAGCGATCAGGGAAATAGGCATTTAGAAGCAGTCACCGAGTTCTTGTATTCAGTCATAATAACTCACCGAACCGAATTGGTTGCCTGACTCGTGTCAGGGAGATAATAAAAGTTGTGAACAAAAAGCGTTTGCATTTCTGGCGCCCAACGTGGGGCCACGCGAAGTTATCGCTATAAAAGGATACGAAAGTTAACGTGGCCAAGGGTTCGATTCCCACAACAGAAAAATAAATTAAAAGTTTGTAAAAATTACGAAAGTGATTAAACGTGTGTAACACGTTCGGGTTGGATACCCACAAGAGAAAAATAAATTTAACGTTTGTAAAAACACAAAAACTAATTGAACGTGTTACGAGTTGATACTTACTAATTTAGTCAAAAGGGGGTCAGGTAGCCACAAAAAATAAATTAAACATTTAAAGAAAATAAACAAAACTAATTAAACGTGTACGGGCTAATCCCTATTAAATAGATAAATAAACTATTCAACAACCAACAAGTTAATCAAAAGAGGGTTGGATACCCACAAGAAAATAAATTAAACATCTAAAAAAATACAAATCGTACGGGCTAATAACTGCCGAATAAATAAATAAACTAATCAACAATCAACAAGAGGTACAGGCTGCTCCAGCGAGGACAATCGGACAAGGACACCAAAATGAAATCAAATATGAATATCTGCATGTAAGTAGAGTGTTCAGCATACCGTTTAAATAAATAAACAAATAAATAAAGTGTTAGGAGTTTTTGAAAAGTGTTGCCTTGAGAGACGGTTGTTAAGTGTTAGTCTTAAAATGGACCAAGCTCAAATGCAGGCCCTTCTGAATGTTGCGGTTCGCGTGGCGACCGAGCAGACAAAGCGTGAGTTTCAAACTCAGGTGGAGGAACTGACCAGTAGGTTGTCGAGAATGGAAACCACTGCTCGAGTGGTAGAATACGAGGCTGTCACAATTCAGCCTGGCGTTACCTGTGACGAATCACTAGATCTTGTTAAAACAATGCCGGAATTTAGGGGTGATCAGGAAAGGTACGTGTCCTGGAGGCAGGCCGCGCATACGGCCTATAAAGTTTTTGAAAATTATGTAGGAAGCTCAAAGCATTACCAGGCTGTGGGCATAATAAGGAACAAGGTTGTGGGGTCTGCTGATATGGTTTTGTCTTCTTTTAATACGGTCCTGAATTTTCAAGCAATAATCTCAAGGTTGGACTTCACTTATGCTGATAAAAAACCAGTGTATTTGATTGAGCAAGAGCTCTCAATGTTGAGCCAAGGGTCATTGTCGGTAGCTAAGTTCTATGACGAGATAGAACGGAAGTTAACACTTATAATCAATAAAACTACGATGACTCACGGCGGAAATAGGGTACTTATCGAGTCGCTTAGTAAAAAATATCGCGAAGATGCCCTTCGCGTCTTTATTTCTGGCCTTAATCGGCCATTGTGCGATATTCTCTTCTCGTCGCAACCCTCGGATCTACCCTCTGCACTGGCATTGGCCCAGGAACTTGAGGCCAACCGAGCGAGGATGACAAAAATGACTATAATGAATTCGATCGGAAGGACGAATCTTTTACCTCAGGTCCCCGGTTCATACCAATATTCACCACAATACCGTAGGGTCCCAAATGACCAAATACGACATCGTCCGGTCCCGATGGAGGTGGACCCATCTCTCTCACGTTTTAGGCAAACCGGCCTACAACCGGCGCCATACAATGATGCCCGACAAGTGGTTCAGGGTTCTTCCCGAAACCAAAATAATGCGAACCCGCGCAACTCGACGGTACCCATAACCACCCAAGGTAATTCGCAGCCGGCCACGGTTGCACAAAAACGACAACACGGAAGCGAACGCTACCCCACCCCAAAAAAGGAACGTATTAACCACCTCTCTCATGAGATGAATGATTTGGAGGGCGAACTTTATCCGAGTGAAGACGACTGCGGCTATGCCAACTGTAATTTCGACGAGCGGTTTGAAAAAAATGAATTTGATCCAAGCGATGACGTTAATTTTTTAGGGGTGGGTCCCTCTTGCCCTATGTCAGCAGGACACTACGTGGAAGAGGTCTAAAGTTCCTAGTCGATACAGGTGCCGCCAAGAGTTATATTAAAAACTTAAGCACTCTTAAGGGAATCAAAAGCCTGCAGAGACCCTTCACTGTTAAATCTATACATGGCACCGAAAAAGTTGAGCAGTATTGCACAATAAATATTTTTAATAATAACTTTGAGTCTTTTATCCTCCCTAGTCTTGATACATTTGACGGTATCATTGGCTTCGATCTTCTTAGGGAGGTTAACGGTAATATTGATTTGATAAACGGAGTTTTGAGACACGATGGAGGTTGTGAAAGATTTTTTTGTTACCGCTGCCCAGACGTAAATAAGTTAGCTTCATCGCAATTTGGCGGGGACGGAGCAGAGCACCATATCAATTCTGAAGCGACATGCTAGGGCTTTCGCTGATCCAGACGAGACTCTGCCATACAGCACTAACATTGTTGGAACAATTAGAACCATTGACGATCTCCCGGTGTATTCTAAGACCTACCCATACCCCATGGCAGCAATGGAATTCGTGAACAATGAAATTTCAGACATGCTGCGCAATGGTATTATAAGGCCATCCCGTTCTCCCTACAACAACCCAATATGGGTGGTAGATAAAAAGGGGCATGACGAAGAGGGTAAAAGGAGGTCGCGTCTGGTAATAGACTTTAGGAAACTTAATAGCAAAACCATAAGCGATAAGTATCCAATCCCTGATACTTCTGTTATTTTATCAAATATGGGAGGCTCTGCTTTTTTTTCAACAATCGATCTGAAGTCGGGCTTCCATCAGATTAAATTGCCAGAGAAAGACCGTGAGAAGACAGCTTTCTCCGTTAACAGTGGGAAGTATGAATTTTGCAGACTTCCCTTCGGTTTGAAGAATGCTCCAAGCATTTTTCAGCGGGCCATCGATGACGTCTTAAGAGACGAGATCGGAAAGACATGTCACGTCTACAACGACGATGTGATCATCTTTTCCAAGACTGCAGAGGAGCACGGTAGGGACATCGACCGAATCCTTGTGAAGTTATACAATGCTAATATGAGCGTGTCTGCCGAAAAGTCTAAATTCTTTCGGCAGAGCGTGGAGTTCCTTGGATTTACTGTGTCTAAGGACGGCATAAAAACCTGCCCCGACAAGGTAAAGGACATCCTTAACTTCGAGGTTCCAAGATCACTTCGAGCATTGCGCTCATTTCTGGGACTTGCAAGCTATTACCGTCGCTTTGTGAGGGATTTTGCAACGATTGTTAAGCCACTGACGAGGTACTTGCGCGGTGAAAATGGGAACATTAAAGCCAGCCAATCGAAGAAAGTCGAAATAACTCTGGATGATGAGGCACTAGGCGCATTCAATAGAGTAAAGAAAATCCTTGCTTCTGAGGATGTATTGCTCCTATACCCCGACTATGAAAAGCCATTCGAGTTGACCACTGACGCATCATCTCATGGCATAGGCGCCGTCTTGTCTCAGGGCGGGCGACCTATCACAATGATATCAAGAACACTTTCGCAGACTGAGGAGAACTACGCTACTAATGAGCGGGAGTTGTTGGCTATAGTCTGGGCCCTGCAAAAACTTCGGAACTACCTATACGGTGTGAACAACCTAAAGATTTTTACCGACCACCAACCTCTGACCTTTGCAATATCTGATAAAAATCCGAATGCCAAGCTCAAGAGATGGCGAGCCTTTGTTGAGGAGTTTTCTCCGCAATTCCATTACAAACCGGGAAAGGAAAACCTGGTTGCTGACGCATTGTCCCGGCAACATATAAATGCGTTGGATTGCGAACGGTCAGACAGCGTGATAGCGAATAGTGAGGAGTCCCTTACCCAGACTATTTCGACGGTGTCAAATCCTTTGAACTGTTTTCGGAATCAAATTGTTCTTGAGGAGGGTGACTCATTCTCGAAAACCACAAAAATAATTTTTAAATCAAGGATGAGACACCGTATAATTTTCAGTGGTCCGGACGAACTTATGCGCGCAATGAAAGAATGCGTTAATGCAAACGTTGTGAACGGTGTGTTGTGTGACTTGCCGACTCTTGCTAAAATGCAAGACAAAATACTTACCGAATTTCCCGCAGTCAAGATACGGCATACAAAAAAACAGGTCATAGACGTCTTCAATAAAGATGACCAGCTAGAGATTTTACAGACAGAGCATAACAGGGCCCATAGATCGTTGCGTGAAAATGTACGCCAAATCCTCGACTGCTACTACTTTCCTGGCATGAGAAAAATGCTAAAGGAAATAATTTCTAATTGTAAGGTATGCCATGAGGCTAAATACCAACGGCATCCACCAAAACCGGGGATAGGGGAAACGCCTATTCCATCGTGCCCAGGGGAAATTATCCATGTGGATATTTATTCCACAGACAGGGCTCACTTTCTCACATCCATAGACAAATTTTCAAAATTCGCTGTGGCATTCCCGATAAAGTCTAGAGCTATAGTGGATGTGAAGGAACCCATGTATGAATTGCTTAACTTTTATAAAAATACCAAAACATTAGTCTGCGACAATGAAAAGTCCTTAAACTCGGAGACAATTAAGGCAATACTAAGAAATCATTTCGGTGTGGAAATTTATACCACACCCCCTGCACTTAGTACTTCGAACGGTCAAGTTGAACGGTTTCACAGTACATTGTCTGAAATTGCCCGTTGCCTGAAGCTAGAAGGTAAAGTATCCGACACAATTGAATTGATTCTTCTCGCAACATCAAAATACAATCGCACAGTCCATTCCGTAACGCAAAAAAGGCCTATAGATATAATTCATTCTATTCCTGAAGAACTTAGGGAGCGAATCCGACTCAGGCTGTTGGAGACTCAACAGTCAGACTTGGCAAGACACAATGTGGGAAGCAAATTGCGACTCTATAGCCCGGGGGAAAAGGTCTTCGTAAGGACAAACAAAAGAATAGGTAACAAGTTCACAAAACTCTATGTCGAAAAAACGGTGCAGAAGGACCTTGGGTCAACTGTTCTAATAGACAACAGAAAAGTTCACAAAAGTAACTTAAAGTACTAAGAAACGCCTTTCGTATCGTTGCAGATATATAATTTTTCTCGGCCTCTCGGTCGAAACAAAGGTACTTAATTACACCAGTTCTTACTACATCCCTCTCACAACCGGTAAGGTGGCCATTCACGAACAGCACGGATTTTTATTGCACAAAACAAATTTATCCCTTTATGAGACAATAGTTGATGACACGACCAGGCTATCAGAGCATTTTCCACAGTCACATATGCGGCGTCTACTGGGAAGTGACGCGGAACAGATGACACTCGTAGCATCAACGTGTTAGGGACTGCCCTAAAATATATCGCCGGAACGCCTGATTTTGATGACTTCCTGAAGATCGAATTTAAAACTGAAAACTTGATAGAATCACAGGAGCAACAAATCTTGATCAACTCAAAAACACAGGAAAAAATAAATGAATTGACAAATACTGTTAATGAACTGCTCGAAAACGCCAAGCGAACCCAAATAGATACTGGCAACCTTTTTTCTCTGGCAACCGCTAGGAACAGGGCGATGATGATGGAATTAGAGACCGTCATAACGTCCGTCACCCTGGCTAAGGTAAATATAATCAACCCTATTTTGTTGAGCGGTATTGAAGTAAAGAACCTGCTGGATGCTGAGCACTCTGCCAACGTAACTATAAGTGATTTACTACAAGTTTCTAAGATCAAAATATTTCAAACTAATGAATGTATTTATTTCCTTATAAAATATCCAAAGATAGCTAGTGTTTGTAATTTGTTGAAGATGTTGCCCGTGATACACGACGGAAAGCTTGTATCATTGGAGACAGAGGATATAGCGGAATGCAAGGGAAGTTACATACCACTGCACAATTGCAAGGAAGCCCTAATGTCGAGCTTTTGCCAACCTTTGGGAGATAGCCCGTGTGCAATGCAGCTTCTGAACACTCACTCAGCAACCTGCAAAACGACATCAGCTGACCACGTAGCTGCCATAAGGGAAATCGATAATGGCATTGTACTAGTCAACAACCAACCAGCAACACTGTTCGATGGAAACTTAACAAGGCTGACAAGGGGAACCTTTATAGTAACCTTTGACGGGGAAATTACCATTAACGCAACCACCTTTTATAATTTTACTGACCACATGACTCTATTGTCACTTCCATACTTGGAAAAAATCAACATAAAGAGTCTCAGGCACATATCGCACCTAGAGAATCTTGTTCATATCCGCTCAGCACAGTCAATGGGCGCTTTGTCACTTGTCGTGGTAGCAGCTATCATAATTTTTGCGGTTGGTCGGATACGAAAACGAAGAACCCGAGCGAATCTAGACATTGCCATAATAGAAGCCGCGGACGGCTTCACTTCAAGCGGGGGGGCAGTTAGCACCCAACAATAATGCCAACAACAACTGTAACCCAAACTCAAAGTTGGCACCCAACAATAATGCCAACAACAACTGTAACCCAAACTCAAAGTTGGCACCCAGCAGGTATGCCAACAACAACAGCATCAAATAAGCCAGACGCCTAGTCAGCAAGCGAACACTTAGCTGAGGGCGTTCTCACGATAGTGAAACTCGAGCATACCAATGAACGGCAAATGCCAAGTCATCATTATCACGGGCAACAGTAGCGATCAGGGAAATAGGCATTTAGGTGCAGTCACCGAGTTCTTGTATTCAGTCATAATAACTCACCGAACCGAATTGGTTGCCTGACTCGTGTCAGGGAGATAATAAAAGTTGTGAACAAAAAGCGTTTGCATTTCTTATACTTTGATTTTAAAATTTAAATAGTTTAATAAAAATATTGATTTGTGATGTCAATGATATGATTTTAATCATTTTAAATTGTGAAAAATTTATCAATTTGTAATATTGGATTTTTATTATTAATTAGTTTGAGAGTAATTTTATTTTTTTCAAGTTTAAATTTTTTATTAAAAGATTTATTTTTTAGAATGAGAAATTATTAGATTAAATTGTTCAAGTATTGTTATAACTTTTTTGTTTGATTGAATAAGTTTATTATTTATATCTTTTGCTTTAATGATTTCTTCTTTTGTTGTTTAGTATAGAAAGGAATATATAATGGGGGATTTAAATATAAATCGTTTTATTATATCATTTAATGCTGGAATATTAACTGCTTTATCTAATCGTATTGGAGATGTAGCTTTTTTGTTAGCAATTTCTTGAATATTAAATTATGGAAGTTGAAGATATATTTTTTATTTAGAATTTATGAAAAATGATTTAGAAATGAGTGTTATTATAATATTAGTTATATTAGCTGCTATAACAAAAAGAGCTCAAATTCCGTTTTCTTCATGATTACCTGCTGCAATAGCTGCTCCTACACCGGTGTCTGCTTTAGTTCATTCTTCTACTTTCGTAACAGCTGGGGTATATTTGTTAATTCGGTTTAATATTTTATTATTTAATTCTTTTTTTAGTCAGTTATTATTATTATTAGCTGGATAACAATATTTATGGCTAGATTAGGAACTAATTTTGAATTTGATTTGAAAAAAATTATTGCATTATCTACTTTAAGTCGATTAGGGTTGATAATGAGAATTTTATATAAAGATTTTTTAAAATTGACTTTTTTTCATTTATTGACTCATGCTTTATTTAAGGCATTATTATTTATATGTGCTGGAGCTATTATTCATAATATAAATAATTCTGAAGATATTCGGTTAGTAGGTGGATTAAGAATTTTTATACGTATAACTAGTTGTTTTAATATTTCAAATTTAGCTTTATGTGGTATACCTTTTTTAGCTTGGTTTTATTATAAAGATATAATTTTGGAAATTGTTTCAATAAGTTATATAAATTTATTTTCTTATTTTTTACATTATTTTTCATAATTCTATAATTGGAGAATTAAATTTTGGCTCATTGAATATATTAAATGATGAGGGTTGAATTATACTTCGTGGTATAATTGGTTTAATAATTATGAGAATTGTAGGAGGTAGTATATTAAGTTGGTTATTATTTAGAACTCCTTATATAATTTGTTTACCAGTTTATATGAAATTATTAACTATTTTTGTTTGTATTGTGGGAGGATTAGTATCTTAAATCTTTAAATAATTTTAAAATTATTAATTATTTTGGGTCATATGATTTATACCTTATATTTCTACTTATGGTGTCATTAATTATCCTTTAATATTAGGAAATATTGTTTATAAATCTTTTGATGAAGGTTGATCTGAATTTTTAGGTAGACAAAATTTGTATAATAATTTAACAAAATATTCACAATTATTTTTTATATTTTATAATAATAGTTTAAAAATTTATTTAATATTATTTGTTTTATGAATTGTAATTTTATTTTTATTATTCTTGTTTTATTCAAATAGCTTAAAAAGGGTGTGACATTGAAGATGTTAAGGTAATTAATAAAATTTTTGAATATAGTGAATAACTATTAGTAATTTATAATAATTATATAATATAAATATAATATTAATTAATAAAATTTAGTAATTTATAAATTTTTTTTTATTTTTACAGTGAAAATGTAATGTTTTTAAATAAACTATATAAATTAGAAGTATAAATGAAATTTAACCATTAAAAGATAAAAGTTAGCAGCTTTTTCTTGATCATCATAGTTCTTTAATTGTATTTCTTTAATTGTAATTATATCTCAATTTTATCATTAAGATTGATAGGCTTCTTTTTGGCTTCAATTAATTTATATTTATTTATATGCATATAAATGATGTAATTTTATATACTTATAACAGACTGAGTCCGATTTTAATCATTATAGCCTATACGCACTTTTTCGAAGTTCGACTTTCTTTCTATAACTTGTTTGTATAGTTCACAACAACAATTAAAAAATACATTTGGGCCAGTTTTCGAAATTTGAAATACATACATATCTCTACATATAATAAAATTGTAACAGGTCGATGTCTGTACATGGCTTCTACCCACCCTTCTCTTTTTCCGTCCGAAATTTTTGAAGTTATATAATTGGAACCATTTGAGATATTTAAATTAAGCGCATCGCATATAACAGTACCCATTGGCACCATTCATTTGATACCCATATTGTACTAACACATTTTTTTGCAAATATTCGCCGATAACTTCAAGATATCTCCGAAACCATTTGGGATATTTCAATTGATAACATGGCATATTACAGTACTTATTGACACCTATCGTTTGACATCCATATTGTACTAAGACATTTTTGGTCACCCCTGGTCCACATATTGGGCGATAACTCCAAAACCGGTTGAGATATCGCAAAAACTAATATCTTAAACTTTAGGTTGAGCGTCTGACAATCCAACGAAGAAGTTTCATTCAATTCCATTCAGTACTTTTAGTCATACGGCCACAAACATACGGACAGACAGACAGACAGCCACACAAAAATTAAAAAAATGGTTGATTTGGATTCTACTCGTTTAATAATGCTTCCCCCAATCAATTTTTTCTGATATCTGCCATGTACAGTCATCGTCCTGTTACAATTTTATAATATGTAGAGATAATTTGTTGATTTATATATATATAATATTTGTGTAAGTTTTCAAAAATTATTGATTATTGAACAAGGGTTATTTAAATTACCTAAAATTAGGTCGAAACTAATTGCAATTGATCGCTTCATATTCAAGGCAGATCGATAAATCAATACTTTTTGAATGCAAGTCAAATGTTATTTTTAACTACAACCCTAAAAAAGTAATTTTGAAATTATTTGGATCAATCCTTGATTTCATTCATGATATAATCCAATAATTAGAATAAGAATAAATATATTTGACGATTTAATAATTATAATTATTGGAAGAATTAATACAATTTCTACATCGAAAATTAAAAAAATAACTGTAATTAAAAAAAATCGTAGTGAAAAAGGTAATCGTGAAGATGACTTAGGATCAAATCCACATGCAAATGGTGAAGATTTTTCTCGATCTGCTAAAGTTTTTTTTGAAAGAATGGTGGCTAATATTATAATTATTGTTGTTATAATTATAATAATTGATATTAAAATAAAAATTAAATAAATTATCTAAACTACTAATCAGTAGACTTTATGATTGGAAGTCAAATATACATTTATATTATATCGATAATGAATATAATAACTATCTACCTCATCAATAAATTGAAATATATAAAAATAGTCAAACAATATCAACAAAATGTCAGTATCAAGCTGCTGCTTCAAATCCAAAATAATGAGTTTTTGAAAAATGAAAATTCAGATGACGGATTAATACATGGATTCCATGTTGCTGTAAAAAATGTAGAACCAGAAATTGAATCGGCAATTGTAAATGGGGCTTCAATATATTCATAGGCTTGTAAAATTGAAAAATAAATTCCTAATAGTAGATACTGTAAAAAATAATCCTTGAGAAGTTTGTGAATAACTATTTTCTATTAGTCTACGGCGCGGTTGTTAAGGCCGATAATGTCAATGTCGTCAGCATATGCTAACAGTTGCACGCTTTTATAGAATATTGTTCCAGCGCGGTTAAGTTCTGCAGATTGTATTATTTTCTCCAACATCAAATTAAAGAAATCACACGATATGGGGTCACCTTGTCTGAAACCTCGTTTAGTTCCAAACGGCTCGGAGAGGTCCTTCCCAATTCTAACTGAGCTGGTGGTGTTGCTCAATGTCATTTTGCAAAGCCGTATAAGTTTTGCGGGTAAACCAAATTCAAACATAGCGGCATATAGGCAGCTCCTTTTCGTGCTATCGAAAGCGGGTTTAAAATCAGCAAAGAGGTGGTATGTGTCGATTCTTTTCTCACGGGTTTTCTCCAGGATTTGACGTATTGTAAAAATCTGGTCGATGGTAGATTTTCCAGGTCTGAAGCCACACTGATAAGGTCCAATCAGTCTGTTCACGTCAGGCTTCAATCGTTCGCACAATACGCTTGACAAGACCTTATATGCGATATTCAAAAGGCTGATTCCGCGGTAGTTGGTGCAGTTTGCAGGATCACCTTTCTTGTGGATTGGGCACAGAACACTTAAACTCCAATCTTCGGGAATGCATTCATCCGACCATATTCTGCACAGAAGCTGGTGCATACGCCTTACCAGCTCCTCGCCGCCATGCTTGAATAGCTCAGCAGGCAAACCATCAACGCCAGCTGATTTATTGTTTTTTAACCGGGATATTGCTATACGCACCTCATTATAGCCAGGTTATGGGACGTCAATTTCGTCGTCTTCGATTGTGGGTTCGGGTTCGAGCTCTTCTCTGGTTTCTTGATCCATTTCTCCATTTAAAGGGGCAGAGAAGTGATCCCTCCATATCTCTAGTATTCTCTGAACATCAGTCACCAGGTCGCCGTTCTCGTTCTTACAGGAATTTGCCCCGGGTTTGGAACCTTCCGTCATTCGTCGAATTTTTTTCATTGATTTCACGCTTTTCTGCCTCTCTTTGTTTGCCCGGAAAAGTCTCCTCGCTTCCCTTTTCAACTCGCGGTAGTGTTCACACACACTCCTTGTTGCACTCGATGTTAGCGTTGCCTTGTAGGCTTCGTTCTTTCTTTTCGTTGCAGCTCGGCACTCTTCATCTTCGTACCAGTTATTTCTTCTCGTTCGCCGGAATCCAACTACTTCTTCGGCTGCGGTACGGAGTGCTCCCACTGCTCATGCATTCCACTGGGTTGAATTGTGCTCTCAGAGAGCAGGTGTGAGAGTCGGCCTGCAAAATCATTGGCGGTCTGTTGCGACGTCCAGCTTTCTTTGAGTTTTCTGTTGCACCTGTTTTGTCGTACAGAGGCGGGTACGAATCTTAGCTGCTCCTAGGTAGTGATCGAAGTCGATGTTTGGACCTCTTATTGTGCGAACATCTAAAACGCTAGAAGCATGCCGTCCGTCTATCACAATGTGGTCGATCTGGTTTCGCGTTTTTCGATCGGGAGACAGCCATGTAGCCTGATGGATCTTCTTGTGCATAAACCTGGTGATGGCTATGACCATGTTTCGGGAACCGGCGAAGTCGATCAGCCTGTACGCATTTTGCGAAGTCTCGTCGTGCAGACTGAACTTCCCGACTGTGGGTCCAAATACACCCTCTTTGCCCACCCTGGCATTAAAGTCACCAAGCACGACTTTGATGTAATGACGGGGGCAGCGCTCGTATGTTTCCTCCAGGCGCTCGTAGAATGCATGCTTTTTCACGTCGTCTTTCTCTTCCGTCGGAGCGTGGGCGCAGATAAACGAGATGTTAAATAATCGTACTTTTACGCGGATTGTAGCTAGATGCTCATTCACGGGTGTGAACGACAGTACTCGATTACGGAGTTTCTCTCCCACCACAAATCCCAAGCCAAATCTGCGCTTGTCGACATGCCCACTCCAGTAAATGTTACAAGGTTGTTTGTTCATATTACCTTGCCCCGTCCATCGCATCTCCTGTATGGCGGTGATGTCAGCCTTCCTCAGGGCCTCAACCAACCGGGCAGTGGCACCTTCCCCATTGAGGGACCGGACATTCCAGGTGCATGCCCTTAAATCGTAGTCCTTGTTTCGTTTGCGTGTGTCGTCATCTAAAAAGGGGGTTCTCATATTCGAAGATTTTTTGGATTTCATTGGTACGTTGTTATAGGATACTTGGACGAATGCGCCCGGAAGTAGTGAGCTGCTTGGAAATTTAATTAATATTATAATAATTAAATAATTTAATTTTTATTTCTGTTAGAATTTTTTAAATTATCTAATTGAATAAGTAAGTTATATTGTATAAATATATATATTTGTATATGTATGTTTTATAATATAAAATAGGAAACTTCAAAGTTATTAACTGTTCTTCAATTTTTTTATATGTACTTTAAGTTATGTTAAAGCTAATTAAGGGTTGAATTATGTTATAATTAAATATTTAATAACAAATATTTAATAATCTCAAAATTATTTACTATTTTTCAAAATTAATTTTTTAAATATTTTAGTAAGTTTTATATTTTTATTTGGAGCTAGTTAAAAATAAAATTATTAAGTTTTTAAAATTGTATGTAGTATTTTATTTTTAATTAAAATAAACGAGATGTTAAATAATCGTACTTTTACGCGGATTGTAGCTAGATGCTCATTCACGGGTGTGAACGACAGTACTCGATTACGGAGTTTCTCTCCCACCACAAATCCCAAGCCAAATCTGCGCTTGTCGACATGCCCACTCCAGTAAATGCTACAAGGTGGTTTGTTCATATTACCTTGCCCCGTCCATCGCATCTCCTGTATGGCGGTGATGTCAGCCTTCCTCAGGGCCTCAACCAACCGTGCAGTGGCACCTTCCCCATTGAGGGACCGGACATTCCAGGTGCATGCCCTTAAATCGTAGTCCTTGTTTCGTTTGCGTGTGTCGTCATCTAAAAAGGGGGTTCTCATATTCGAAGCTTTTTTGGATTTCATTGGTACGTTGTTATAGGATACTTGGATTAATATTATAATAATTAAATAATTTAATTTTTATTTCTGTTAGAATTTTTTAAATTATCTAATTGAATAAGTAAGTTATATTGTATAAATATATATATTTGTATATGTATGTTTTATAATATAAAATAGGAAACTTCAAAGTTATTAACTGTTTTTCAATTTTTTTATATGTACTTTAAGTTATGTTAAAGCTAATTAAGGGTTGAATTATGTTATAATTAAATATTTAATAACAAATATTTAATAATCTCAAAATTGTTGTTGGATTTTTTCGGTCTATTTTGTTTACATATTTGTAAATTTTTGCAAGCTCGAGACCAAATAAACAATAATTCGTAATGAATTTAATTGTCAGTTTTTGGGAAAAATTGATAATTGGAGAAAAATTACAAAGGAAAAATCAACAGCGATGGATAGGATTACATGTTTCAGAGTTTCCGGGCTCATCATCAGATCCCTTTTCGGACACTGGGATGCGAACCCGTGTCTGCACCAAAGCCGCTGTTAGAAAACTCTAACACTAAGCTATGATGCCCTGTGACGTCACAATGTATTCGTCTCCACTTCAATTAATTCCCTTTTGTTTTGTTTGTTCTTGCCAACTGTATACACAAAATTTCTTAAGACATGCAGTCTATATGTTATGATGTGTGTTGGTCTTGTTGTTTGTACATATATACATATGTACGTAAACCCGTGCTATGGTTTTAATGTATTTTGTTGTTGGATTTTTGCGGTCTATTTTGTTTACATATTTGTAAATTTTTGCAAGCTCGAGACCAAATAAACAATAATTCGTAATGAATTTAATTGTCAGTTTTTGGGAAAAATTGATAATTGGAGAAAAATTACAAAGGAAAAATCAACAGCGATGGATATAATTACATGTTTCAGAGTTTCCAGGCTCATCATCAGATCCCTTTTCGGACACTGGGATGCGAACCCGTGTCTGCACCAAAGCCGCTGTTAGAAAACTCTAACACTAAGCTATGATGCCCTGTGACGTCACAATGTATTCGTCTCCACTTCAATTAATTCCCTTTATTTGGTCTCGAGCTTGCAAAAATTTACAAATATGTAAACAAAATAGACCGCAAAAATCCAACAACAAAATACATTAAAACCATAGCACGGGTTTACGTACATATGTATTAGGGGTGGGATTTTTTTCGAATAATATTCGAATAAACACTATTCGAATAAACGAATAAAAATATTCGTTGCAAAAAATTCGAATAGTATTTATTCGAATTTTTTATTCGTTTATTCGAATATTATTATTCGTTTATTCGAATATTATTATTCGTTTATTCGAATATTATTATTCGTTTATTCGAATATTATTATTCGTTTATTCGAATATTATTATTCGTTATAGTACTATTCGAATATTTTTGTTAATAGATTTTTAAAACGATATTCGCTGTTTTCTTTGCTTGTACCTAAGGGCGTGCATTTATATTTTGTATGTTTTGGATGTATGTGTGTATGTTTGCGTGTACAAATGTGTGACCAAGCAGTAACAATATTTCCTTCATTATTCGAATAGTGGTAACGAATAGTTGTATTTATTCGGTTAATGGTGGTTGAATAGTTTTTGGCTTATTATCTCAATAATTAAAAAGCTATTTGTACAGTGTTGTGGGAATAATAAAATACAATTATTGGTAATAATTGAAGCTGTAAATAGGCATTTACTATAAAGTTACTATACATAAATATGTATTTGTACATTTATATGTTTATTCCAGTTACATTTGCTTGGTAAGTTTTGTGCTAGGGCTTCAAGCAAGAGATGCCAGGGCCGAAATTCATTATGTATACTGTTTATTATAATAACAAAACGACGGGTTTGTGATGATTTTTCATGTTCACATGTGTAAATAGTTTAATTTGCGTAAAGTAACATACACAAAATAATACTACCTGCTTCCTAATTTTTGTTAAATACTCATATAAATGTACTTACATACATATGTATGTAAGTATGTAGGTATGGTCATGGAAATTTGCGAACTCTTTGTATTGAATGGGCTGGTTAAGGATGATCATTATTAGGTAGATTTTTTATTGTGTTTCATCAACTGAAGAATTGCATAAAGCGCGACTATTTGTTTTAAATTTGGGTGTCTAAACTCGTTAACTAAATGAACACAAAGGACCTACTTGCATGAGGGATTGCGAATTCACGCGGCAGTTGCAGGTAGCTATTTTCTTCTGTTGTTTTCCCTTGAAAGCCTTTTATATATTTTAAACAATGATTAGGTACACTAAATACGTAAATAAATATTTTTATTTGGAGCTAGTTAAAAATAAAATTATTAAGTTTTTAAAATTGTATGTAGTATTTTATTTTTAATTAAAAATTGTTATTATAAAAAATTTTATATATAGTAATTTCAAACTTGTTTACTATATTTCAAGTTACATTTTTAATTAAATTATAGAATAAAATTATATTTATTTATTAGTTTTTATATAAATTATTAAAAACTTACAGTAGAATAATAAAATAGCATTTTAAATTATTATCTTATAAATTATTTTTTGTATAAATTATTATTTATATGAAATAAAATATTAATAAAATTTGTATGTTCTAATAAAAAAATGATTTTGAAGTTCTATTTTTTCTTAAATTTTTATTACGAATTTATTTCAAATGTAACTTTTTGCACAAATAAAAATTATTTATTTTAATACTAAAGTTTATAATATTTTACTCTCAGTGATTAATTTTATAAAACAAAGATATTTGAAATTGCTATTATTTCTTAGTTGGGCTAAATTTGTACCCAAATTATTAACTTTTTTTCAAATTTTAAAAATTTATAATTTATTTAAGTTAATTACGGTATTTTAGTCTATTCAGAGGCTCAATTCAGAGGAAACTGTTCTGTAATTAATAATCCGCGTTGTAACTTTATTAAATTTGTATTTCAGTTTATTTACTGTCGTTATTTATATATTTCATTAGAATAATTATTTTCAAGAATTTTGAAATCAGCTGAAAATTTATTTTTTAGTAAATTTTTTACTTCGAAAAAATTTCAAAAATGTTTTTTTTTTAACCCTAAAACAAGATTTTGGGTGCGTTAGGGATTTTTGAACGTGGTTTCGTGTATAATTCGTCCAGATGAACAATCTCTACTTGGCCACTTTAAAAGTAAATTCACTTTTTGGAGCACCGTGTAGTCTTATAAACAAAAATTAATGTGTGCCCTTTATAGGCGTCCAAAGTACTCAACCGATTTTTATGAAACTTTCACAGTATATTTTTGGGATCATGGGTGGGCGGTGCCACGCCAAATTGATTCAGAAGACTGTTGTGTGGGCGGTGTCACGCCCCCTGGCTATATAAAATTTCAATTCTTCATAGTTCTCAACATATTTGCTCTAAATTAATGTTTTTTTGGATATATGTGTCCTTTGGTCGAGATTTATATAATTTCGAAAAGTGTTTTGTTTGTACTTGAACCATGTCCAAAGTTTATGGTGGATCTCTTGTAAACTTTGCCAATACGTTAAAAGCTTCATTAGGTATGACATAGTCTATGTATATAAATTTGATGAAAAGTGGGCAGTTCCAAGCCTGAAAGCTAAATTAGGTGGTTATGGGTTATTAAGAATTTTTTCTTTTTTACAAGTTAGTGGATTAAAATATAATTATATTATTAGAATTAATTTAGTTTGTGGATTTTTAATTAGACGAATTTGTTTACGTCAAACTGATTTAAGATCTTTAATTGTTTATTCTTCTGTTTCTCATATGGAAATTGTTTTAAGTGGTTTATTAACTTTAAATTATTGATGTTTATGTGGTGCATATATTTTAATAATTCCTCATGGTCTTTGTTCTTCTGGATTATTTTTTTTAGCTAATATTACTAATGAACGGTTGGGAAGTCGTAGATTATTAATTAATAAGGGCTTATTAAATTTTATACCTTCTATAACTTTATGATGATTAAGAACTTGTAATATAGCTGCTCCTCCCTCCTAAATTTATTAGGTGAAATTTCTTTATTAAATAGAGTTATTAGATTATCATTTATTAGAATAATTATATTGTCTTTATTATCTTTTTTTGGGGCTGCTTATTCTTTATATATATATGCTTATACTCAGAATGGAAAAAATTTGTCTGGTTTGTATTTTTTTAGAGTTGCTAAAATTCGGGAATATTTTCTTTTATTTTTACATTGATTGCCTTTAAAGTTATTAATTCTAAAGAGTGATTTTTGTATACTTTGATTTTAAAATTTAAATAGTTTAATAAAAATATTGATTTGTGATGTCAATGATATGATTTTAATCATTTTAAATTGTGAAAAATTTATCAATTTGTAATATTGGATTTTTATTATTAATTAGTTTGAGAGTAATTTTATTTTTTTCAAGTTTAAATTTTTTATTAAAAGATTTATTTTTTAGAATGAGAAATTATTAGATTAAATTGTTCAAGGATTGTTATAACTTTTTTGTTTGATTGAATAAGTTTATTATTTATATCTTTTGCTTTAATGATTTCTTCTTTTGTTGTTTAGTATAGAAAGGAATATATAATGGGGGATTTAAATATACATCGTTTTATTATATCATTTAATGCTGGAATATTAACTGCTTTATCTAATCGTATTGGAGATGTAGCTTTTTTGTTAGCAATTTCTTGAATATTAAATTATGGAAGTTGAAGATATATTTTTTATTTAGAATTTATGAAAAATGATTTAGAAATGAGTGTTATTATAATATTAGTTATATTAGCTGCTATAACAAAAAGAGCTCAAATTCCGTTTTCTTCATGATTACCTGCTGCAATAGCTGCTCCTACACCGGTGTCTGCTTTAGTTCATTCTTCTACTTTCGTAACAGCTGGGGTATATTTGTTAATTCGGTTTAATATTTTATTATTTAATTCTTTTTTTAGTCAGTTATTATTATTATTAGCTGGATAACAATATTTATGGCTAGATTAGGAACTAATTTTGAATTTGATTTGAAAAAAATTATTGCATTATCTACTTTAAGTCGATTAGGGTTGATAATGAGAATTTTATATAAAGGTTTTTTAAAGTTGACTTTTTTTCATTTATTGACTCATGCTTTATTTAAGGCATTATTATTTATATGTGCTGGAGCTATTATTCATAATATAAATAATTCTGAAGATATTCGGTTAGTAGGTGGATTAAGAATTTTTATACGTATAACTAGTTGTTTTAATATTTCAAATTTAGCTTTATGTGGTATACCTTTTTTAGCTTGGTTTTATTATAAAGATATAATTTTGGAAATTGTTTCAATAAGTTATATAAATTTATTTTCTTATTTTTTACATTATTTTTCAACTGGGCTAACTGTTTGTTATTCTTTTCGATTTTTTTATTATTCTATAATTGAAGAATTAAATTTTGGCTCATTGAATATATTAAATGATGAGGGTTGAATTATACTTCGTGGTATAATTGGTTTAATAATTATGAGAATTGTAGGAGGTAGTATATTAAGTTGGTTATTATTTAGAACTCCTTATATAATTTGTTTACCAGTTTATATGAAATTATTTACTATTTTTGTTTGTATTGTGGGAGGATTAGTATCTTAAATCTTTAAATAATTTTAAAATTATTAATTATTTTGGGTCATATGATTTATACCTTATATTTCTACTTATGGTGTTATTAATTATCCTTTAATATTAGGAAATATTGTTTATAAATCTTTTGATGAAGGTTGATCTGAATTTTTAGGTAGACAAAATTTGTATAATAATTTAACAAAATATTCACAATTATTTTTTATATTTTATAATAATAGTTTACAAATTTATTTAATATTATTTGTTTTATGAATTGTAATTTTATTTTTATTATTCTTGTTTTATTCAAATAGCTTAAAAAGAGTGTGACATTGAAGATGTTAAGGTAATTAATAAAATTTTTGAATATAGTGAATAACTATTAGTAATTTATAATAATTATATAATATAAATATAATATTAATTAATAAAATTTAGTAATTTATAAAAATTTTTTTATTTTTACAGTGAAAATGTAATGTTTTTAAATAAACTATATAAATTAGAAGTATAAATGAAATTTAACCATTAAAAGATAAAAGTTAGCAGCTTTTTCTTGATCATCATAGTTCTTTAATTGTATTTCTTGAATTGTAATTATATCTCAATTTTATCATTAAGATTGATAGGCTTATTTTTGGCTTCAATTAATTTATATTTATTTATATGCATATAAATGATGTAATTTTATATACATACTAGTAAGGCCCGCTTGCTTAGCTGCGTATCAGAGCCTATAACAGACTGAGTCCGATTTTAATCATTATAGCCTATACGCACTTTTTCGAAGTTCGACTTTCTTTCTATAACTTGATTGTATAGTTCACAAAAACAATTAAAAAATACATTTGGGCCAGTTTTCGAAATTTGAAATACATACATATCTCTACATATAATAAAATTGTAACAGGTCGATGTCTGTACATGGCTTCTGCCCACCCTTCTCTTTTTCCGTCCGAAGTTTTTGAAGTTATATAATTGTAACCCTTTGAGATATTTAAATTAAGCGCATGGCATATAACAGTACCCATTGGCACCATTCATTTGATACCCATATTGTACTAACACATTTTTTTGCAAATATTCGCCGATAACTTCAAGATATCTCCGAAACCATTTGGGATATTTCAATTGATAACATCGCATATTACAGAACTCATTGGCACCTTTCGTTTGACATCCATATTGTACTAAGACATTTTTGGTCACCCATGGTCCACATATTGGGCGATAACTCCAAAACCGGTTGAGATATCGCAAAAACTAATATCTTAAACTTTAGGTTGAGCGTCTGACAATCCAACGAAGAAGTTTCATTCAATTCCATTCAGTACTTTTAGTCATACGACCCCAAACATACAGACAGACATGGGCCACATATTGGGCGATAACTCCAAAACCGGTTGAGATATCGAAAAAGTAATATCCCAAATTTTAAGTTGAGTTGTAAATTTTTGCAAGCTCTAGACCAAATAAACAATAATTCGTAATGAATTTAATTGTCAGTTTTTGGGAAAAATTGATAATTGGAGAAAAATTACAAAGGAAAAATCAACAGCGATGGATATAATTACATGTTTCAGAGTTTCCAGGCTCATCATCAGATCCCTTTTCGGACACTGGGATGCGAACCCGTGTCTGCACCAAAGCCGCTGTTAGAAAACTCTAACACTAAGCTATGATGCCCTGTGACGTCACAATGTATTCGTCTCCACTTCAATTAATTCCCTTTTTTTTTTGTTTGTTCTTGCCAACTGTATACACAAAATTTCTTAAGTAATGCAGTCTATATGTTATGATGTGTGTTGGTCTTGTTGTTTGTACATATATACATATGTACGTAAACCCGTGCTATGGTTTTAATGTATTTTGTTGTTGGATTTTTGCGGTCTATTTTGTTTACATATTTGTAAATTTTTGCAAGCTCGAGACCAAATAAACAATAATTCGTAATGAATTTAATTGTCAGTTTTTGGGAAAAATTGATAATTGGAGAAAAATTACAAAGGAAAAATCAACAGCGATGGATATAATTACATGTTTCAGAGTTTCCAGGCTCATCATCAGATCCCTTTTCGGACACTGGGATGCGAACCCGTGTCTGCACCAAAGCCGCTGTTAGAAAACTCTAACACTAAGCTATGATGCCCTGTGACGTCACAATGTATTCGTCTCCACTCTTTGGTGCAGACACGGGTTCGCATCCCAGTGTCCGAAAAGGGATCTTATGATGAGCCTGGAAACTCTGAAATATGTAATCCTATCCATCGCTGTTGATTTTTCCTTTGTAATTTTTCTCCAATTATCAATTTTTCCCAAAAACTGACAATTAAATTCATTACGAATTATTGTTTATTTGGTCTCGAGCTTGCAAAAATTTACAAATATGTAAACAAAATAGACCGCAAAAATCCAAAAACAAAATACATTAAAACCATAGCACGGGTTTACGTACATACATATGTATTAGGGGTGGGATTTTTTTCGAATAATATTCGAATAAACACTATTCGAATAAACGAATAAAAATATTCGTTGCAAAAAATTCGAATAGTATTTATTCGAATTTTTTATTCGTTTATTCGAATATTATTATTCGTTTATTCGAATATTATTATTCGTTTATTCGAATATTATTATTCGTTTATTCGAATATTATTATTCGTTATAGTACTATTCGAATATTTTTGTTAATAGATTTTTAAAACGATATTCGCTGTTTTCTTTGCTTGTACCTAAGGGCGTGCATTTATATTTTGTATGTTTTGGATGTATGTGTGTATGTTTGCGTGTACAAATGTGTGACCAAGCAGTAACAATATTTCCTTCATTATTCGAATAGTGGTAACGAATAGTTGTATTTATTCGGTTAATGGTGGTTGAATAGTTTTTGGCTTATTATCTCAATAATTAAAAAGCTATTTGTACAGTGTTGTGGGAATAATAAAATACAATTATTGGTAATAATTTAGGCTGTAAATAGGCATTTACTATAAAGTTACTATACATAAATATGTATTTGTACATTTATATGTTTATTCCAGTTACATTTGCTTGGTAAGTTTTGTGCTAGGGCTTCAAGCAAGAGATGCCAGGGCCGAAATTCATTATGTATACTGTTTATTATGATAACAAAAGGACGGGTTTGTGATGATTTTTCATGTTCACATGTGTAAATAGTTTAATTTGCGTAAAGTAACATACACAAAATAATACTACCTGCTTCCTAATTTTTGTTAAATACTCATATAAATGTACTTACATACATATGTATGTAAGTATGTAGGTATGGTCATGGAAATTTGCGAACTCTTTGTATTGAATGGGCTGGTTAAGGATGATCATTATTAGGTAGATTTTTTATTGTGTTTCATCAACTTAAATTTGGGTGTCTAAACTCGTTAACTAAATGAACACAAAGGACCTACTTGCATGAGGGATTGCGAATTCACGCGGCAGTTGCAGGTAGCTATTTTCTTCTGTTGTTTTCCCTTGAAAGCCTTTTATATATTTTAAACAATGATTAGGTACACTAAATACGTAAATAAATATTTTTATTTGGAGCTAGTTAAAAATAAAATTATTAAGTTTTTAAAATTGTATGTAGTATTTTATTTTTAATTAAAAATTGTTATTATAAAAAATTTTATATATAGTAATTTCAAACTTGTTTACTATATTTCAAGTTACATTTTTAATTAAATTATAGAATAAAATTATATTTATTTATTAGTTTTTATATAAATTATTAAAAACTTACAGTAGAATAATAAAATAGCATTTTAAATTATTATCTTATAAATTATTTTTTGTATAAATTATTATTATTTATATGAAATAAAATATTAATAAAATTTGTATGTTCTAATAAAAAAATGATTTTGAAGTTCTATTTTTTCTTAAATTTTTATTACGAATTTATTTCAAATGTAACTTTTTGCACAAATAAAAATTATTTATTTTAATACTAAAGTTTATAATATTTTACTCTCAGTGATTAATTTTATAAAACAAAGATATTTGAAATTGCAATTATTTCTTAGTTGGGCTAAATTTGTACCCAAATTATTAACTTTTTTTCCAATTTTAAAAATTTATAATTTATTTAAGTTAATTACGGTATTTTAGTCTATTCAGAGGCTCAATTCAGAGGAAACTGTTCTGTAATTAATAATCCGCGTTGTAACTTTATTAAATTTGTATTTCAGTTTATTTACTGTCGTTATTTATATATTTCATTAGAATAATTATTTTCAAGAATTTTGAAATCAGCTGAAAATTTATTTTTTAGTAAATTTTTTACTTCGAAAAAATTTCAAAAATGTTTTTTTTTTAACCCTAAAACAAGATTTTGGGTGCGTTAGGGATTTTTGAACGTGGTTTCGTGTATAATTCGTCCAGATGAACAATCTCTACTTGGCCACTTTAAAAGTAAATTCACTTTTTGGAGCACCGTGTAGTCTTATAAACAAAAATGAATGTGTGCCCTTTATAGGCGTCCAAAGTACTCAACCGATTTTTATGAAACTTTCACAGTATATTTTTGGGATCATGGGTGGGCGGTGCCACGCCAAATTGATTCAGAAGACTGTTGTGTGGGCGGTGTCACGCCCCCTGGCTATATAAAATTTCAATTCTTCATAGTTCTCAACATATTTGCTCTAAATTAATGTTTTTTTGGATATATGTGTCCTTTGGTCGAGATTTATATAATTTCGAAAAGTGTTTTGTTTGTACTTGAACCATGTCCAAAGTTTATGGTGGATCTCTTGTAAACTTTGCCAATACGTTAAAAGCTTCATTAGGTATGACATAGTCTATGTATATAAATTTGATGAAAAGTGGGCAGTTCCAAGCCTGAAAGCTAAATTAGGTGGTTATGGGTTATTAAGAATTTTTTCTTTTTTACAAGTTAGTGGATTAAAATATAATTATATTATTAGAATTAATTTAGTTTGTGGATTTTTAATTAGACTAATTTGTTTACGTCAAACTGATTTAAGATCTTTAATTGTTTATTCTTCTGTTTCTCATATGGAAATTGTTTTAAGTGGTTTATTAACTTTAAATTATTGATGTTTATGTGGTGCATATATTTTAATAATTCCTCATGGTCTTTGTTCTTCTGGATTATTTTTTTTAGCTAATATTGCTAATGAACGGTTGGGAAGTCGTAGATTATTAATTAATAAGGGCTTATTAAATTTTATACCTTCTATAACTTTATGATGATTAAGAACTTGTAATATAGCTGCTCCTCCCTCCTAAATTTATTAGGTGAAATTTCTTTATTAAATAGAGTTATTAGATTATCATTTATTAGAATAATTATATTGTCTTTATTATCTTTTTTTGGGGCTGCTTATTCTTTATATATATATGCTTATACTCAGAATGGAAAAAATTTGTCTGGTTTGTATTTTTTTAGAGTTGGTAAAATTCGGGAATATTTTCTTTTATTTTTACATTGATTGCCTTTAAAGTTATTAATTCTAAAGAGTGATTTTTGTATACTTTGATTTTAAAATTTAAATAGTTTAATAAAAATATTGATTTGTGATGTCAATGATATGATTTTAATCATTTTAAATTGTGAAAAATTTATCAATTTGTAATATTGGATTTTTATTATTAATTAGTTTGAGAGTAATTTTATTTTTTTCAAGTTTAAATTTTTTATTAAAAGATTTATTTTTTAGAATGAGAAATTATTAGATTAAATTGTTCAAGTATTGTTATAACTTTTTTGTTTGATTGAATAAGTTTATTATTTATATCTTTTGCTTTAATGATTTCTTCTTTTGTTGTTTAGTATAGAAAGGAATATATAATGGGGGATTTAAATATACATCGTTTTATTATATCATTTAATGCTGGAATATTAACTGCTTTATCTAATCGTATTGGAGATGTAGCTTTTTTGTTAGCAATTTCTTGAATATTAAATTATGGAAGTTGAAGATATATTTTTTATTTAGAATTTATGAAAAATGATTTAGAAATGAGTGTTATTATAATATTAGTTATATTAGCTGCTATAACAAAAAGAGCTCAAATTCCGTTTTCTTCATGATTACCTGCTGCAATAGCTGCTCCTACACCGGTGTCTGCTTTAGTTCATTCTTCTACTTTCGTAACAGCTGGGGTATATTTGTTAATTCGGTTTAATATTTTATTATTTAATTCTTTTTTTAGTCAGTTATTATTATTATTAGCTGGATAACAATATTTATGGCTAGATTAGGAACTAATTTTGAATTTGATTTGAAAAAAATTATTGCATTATCTACTTTAAGTCGATTAGGGTTGATAATGAGAATTTTATATAAAGGTTTTTTAAAGTTGACTTTTTTTCATTTATTGACTCATGCTTTATTTAAGGCATTATTATTTATATGTGCTGGAGCTATTATTCATAATATAAATAATTCTGAAGATATTCGGTTAGTAGGTGGATTAAGAATTTTTATACGTATAACTAGTTGTTTTAATATTTCAAATTTAGCTTTATGTGGTATACCTTTTTTAGCTTGGTTTTATTATAAAGATATAATTTTGGAAATTGTTTCAATAAGTTATATAAATTTATTTTCTTATTTTTTACATTATTTTTCAACTGGGCTAACTGTTTGTTATTCTTTTCGATTTTTTTATTATTCTATAATTGAAGAATTAAATTTTGGCTCATTGAATATATTAAATGATGAGGGTTGAATTATACTTCGTGGTATAATTGGTTTAATAATTATGAGAATTGTAGGAGGTAGTATATTAAGTTGGTTATTATTTAGAACTCCTTATATAATTTGTTTACCAGTTTATATGAAATTATTTACTATTTTTGTTTGTATTGTGGGAGGATTAGTATCTTAAATCTTTAAATAATTTTAAAATTATTAATTATTTTGGGTCATATGATTTATACCTTATATTTCTACTTATGGTGTTATTAATTATCCTTTAATATTAGGAAATATTGTTTATAAATCTTTTGATGAAGGTTGATCTGAATTTTTAGGTAGACAAAATTTGTATAATAATTTAACAAAATATTCACAATTATTTTTTATATTTTATAATAATAGTTTACAAATTTATTTAATATTATTTGTTTTATGAATTGTAATTTTATTTTTATTATTCTTGTTTTATTCAAATAGCTTAAAAAGAGTGTGACATTGAAGATGTTAAGGTAATTAATAAAATTTTTGAATATAGTGAATAACTATTAGTAATTTATAATAATTATATAATATAAATATAATATTAATTAATAAAATTTAGTAATTTATAAAAATTTTTTTATTTTTACAGTGAAAATGTAATGTTTTTAAATAAACTATATAAATTAGAAGTATAAATGAAATTTAACCATTAAAAGATAAAAGTTAGCAGCTTTTTCTTGATCATCATAGTTCTTTAATTGTATTTCTTGAATTGTAATTATATCTCAATTTTATCATTAAGATTGATAGGCTTCTTTTTGGCTTCAATTAATTTATATTTATTTATATGCATATAAATGATGTAATTTTATATACATACTAGTAAGGCCCGCTTGCTTAGCTGCGTATCAGAGCCTATAACAGACTGAGTCCGATTTTAATCATTATAGCCTATACGCACTTTTTCGAAGTTCGACTTTCTTTCTATAACTTGATTGTATAGTTCACAAAAACAATTAAAAAATACATTTGGGCCAGTTTTCGAAATTTGAAATACATACATATCTCTACATATAATAAAATTGTAACAGGTCGATGTCTGTACATGGCTTCTGCCCACCCTTCTCTTTTTCCGTCCGAAGTTTTTGAAGTTATATAATTGTAACCATTTGAGATATTTAAATTAAGCGCATGGCATATAACAGTACCCATTGGCACCATTCATTTGATACCCATATTGTACTAACACATTTTTTTGCAAATATTCGCCGATAACTTCAAGATATCTCCGAAACCATTTGGGATATTTCAATTGATAACATCGCATATTACAGAACTCATTGGCACCTTTCGTTTGACATCCATATTGTACTAAGACATTTTTGGTCACCCATGGTCCACATATTGGGCGATAACTCCAAAACCGGTTGAGATATCGCAAAAACTAATATCTTAAACTTTAGGTTGAGCGTCTGACAATCCAACGAAGAAGTTTCATTCAATTCCATTCAGTACTTTTAGTCATACGACCCCAAACATACAGACAGACATGGGCCACATATTGGGCGATAACTCCAAAACCGGTTGAGATATCGAAAAAGTAATATCCCAAATTTTAAGTTGAGTTGTAAATTTTTGCAAGCTCTAGACCAAATAAACAATAATTCGTAATGAATTTAATTGTCAGTTTTTGGGAAAAATTGATAATTGGAGAAAAATTACAAAGGAAAAATCAACAGCGATGGATATAATTACATGTTTCAGAGTTTCCAGGCTCATCATCAGATCCCTTTTCGGACACTGGGATGCGAACCCGTGTCTGCACCAAAGCCGCTGTTAGAAAACTCTAACACTAAGCTATGATGCCCTGTGACGTCACAATGTATTCGTCTCCACTTCAATTAATTCCCTTTTTTTTTTGTTTGTTCTTGCCAACTGTATACACAAAATTTCTTAAGTAATGCAGTCTATATGTTATGATGTGTGTTGGTCTTGTTGTTTGTACATATATACATATGTACGTAAACCCGTGCTATGGTTTTAATGTATTTTGTTGTTGGATTTTTGCGGTCTATTTTGTTTACATATTTGTAAATTTTTGCAAGCTCGAGACCAAATAAACAATAATTCGTAATGAATTTAATTGTCAGTTTTTGGGAAAAATTGATAATTGGGGAAAAATTACAAAGGAAAAATCAACAGCGATGGATAGGATTACATGTTTCAGAGTTTCCAGGCTCATCATCAGATCCCTTTTCGGACACTGGGATGCGAACCCGTGTCTGCACCAAAGCCGCTGTTAGAAAACTCTAACACTAAGCTATGATGCCCTGTGACGTCACAATGTATTCGTCTCCACTTCAATTAATTCCCTTTTGTTTTGTTTGTTCTTTCCAACTGTATACACAAAATTTCTTAAGACATGCAGTCTATATGTTATGATGTGTGTTGGTCTTGTTGTTTGTACATATATACATATGTACGTAAACCCGTGCTATGGTTTTAATGTATTTTGTTGTTGGATTTTTGCGGTCTATTTTGTTTACATATTTGTAAATTTTTGCAAGCTCGAGACCAAATAAACAATAATTCGTAATGAATTTAATTGTCAGTTTTTGGGAAAAATTGATAATTGGAGAAAAATTACAAAGGAAAAATCAACAGCGATGGATATAATTACATGTTTCAGAGTTTCCAGGCTCATCAACAGATCCCTTTTCGGACACTGGGATGCGAACCCGTGTCTGCACCAAAGCCGCTGTTAGAAAACTCTAACACTAAGCTATGATGCCCTGTGACGTCACAATGTATTCGTCTCCACTTCAATTAATTCCCTTTTTTTTTTGTTTGTTCTTGCCAACTGTATACACAAAATTTCTTAAGTAATGCAGTCTATATGTTATGATGTGTGTTGGTCTTGTTGTTTGTACATATATACATATGTACGTAAACCCGTGCTATGGTTTTAATGTATTTTGTTGTTGGATTTTTGCGGTCTATTTTGTTTACATATTTGTAAATTTTTGCAAGCTCGAGACCAAATAAACAATAATTCGTAATGAATTTAATTGTCAGTTTTTGGGAAAAATTGATAATTGGGGAAAAATTACAAAGGAAAAATCAACAGCGATGGATAGGATTACATGTTTCAGAGTTTCCAGGCTCATCATCAGATCCCTTTTCGGACACTGGGATGCGAACCCGTGTCTGCACCAAAGCCGCTGTTAGAAAACTCTAACACTAAGCTATGATGCCCTGTGACGTCACAATGTATTCGTCTCCACTTCAATTAATTCCCTTTATTTGGTCTCGAGCTTGCAAAAATTTACAAATATGTAAACAAAATAGACCGCAAAAATCCAACAACAAAATACATTAAAACCATAGCACGGGTTTACGTACATATGTATTAGGGGTGGGATTTTTTTCGAATAATATTCGAATAAACACTATTCGAATAAACGAATAAAAATATTCGTTGCAAAAAATTCGAATAGTATTTATTCGAATTTTTTATTCGTTTATGCGAATATTATTATTCGTTTATTCGAATATTATTATTCGTTTATTCGAATATTATTATTCGTTTATTCGAATATTATTATTCGTTATAGTACTATTCGAATATTTTTGTTAATAGATTTTTAAAACGATATTCGCTGTTTTCTTTGCTTGTACCTAAGGGCGTGCATTTATATTTTGTATGTTTTGGATGTATGTGTGTATGTTTGCGTGTACAAATGTGTGACCAAGCAGTAACAATATTTCCTTCATTATTCGAATAGTGGTAACGAATAGTTGTATTTATTCGGTTAATGGTGGTTGAATAGTTTTTGGCTTATTATCTCAATAATTAAAAAGCTATTTGTACAGTGTTGTGGGAATAATAAAATACAATTATTGGTAATAATTGAAGCTGTAAATAGGCATTTACTATAAAGTTACTATACATAAATATGTATTTGTACATTTATATGTTTATTCCAGTTACATTTGCTTGGTAAGTTTTGTGCTAGGGCTTCAAGCAAGAGATGCCAGGGCCGAAATTCATTATGTATACTGTTTATTATAATAACAAAACGACGGGTTTGTGATGATTTTTCATGTTCACATGTGTAAATAGTTTAATTTGCGTAAAGTAACATACACAAAATAATACTACCTGCTTCCTAATTTTTGTTAAATACTCATATAAATGTACTTACATACATATGTATGTAAGTATGTAGGTATGGTCATGGAAATTTGCGAACTCTTTGTATTGAATGGGCTGGTTAAGGATGATCATTATTAGGTAGATTTTTTATTGTGTTTCATCAACTGAAGAATTGCATAAAGCGCGACTATTTGTTTTAAATTTGGGTGTCTAAACTCGTTAACTAAATGAACACAAAGGACCTACTTGCATGAGGGATTGCGAATTCACGCGGCAGTTGCAGGTAGCTATTTTCTTCTGTTGTTTTCCCTTGAAAGCCTTTTATATATTTTAAACAATGATTAGGTACACTAAATACGTAAATAAATATTTTTATTTGGAGCTAGTTAAAAATAAAATTATTAAGTTTTTAAAATTGTATGTAGTATTTTATTTTTAATTAAAAATTGTTATTATAAAAAATTTTATATATAGTAATTTCAAACTTGTTTACTATATTTCAAGTTACATTTTTAATTAAATTATAGAATAAAATTATATTTATTTATTAGTTTTTATATAAATTATTAAAAACTTACAGTAGAATAATAAAATAGCATTTTAAATTATTATCTTATAAAGTATTTTTTGTATAAATTATTATTTATATGAAATAAAATATTAATAAAATTTGTATGTTCTAATAAAAAAATGATTTTGAAGTTCTATTTTTTCTTAAATTTTTATTACGAATTTATTTCAAATGTAACTTTTTGCACAAATAAAAATTATTTATTTTAATACTAAAGTTTATAATATTTTACTCTCAGTGATTAATTTTATAAAACAAAGATATTTGAAATTGCAATTATTTCTTAGTTGGGCTAAATTTGTACCCAAATTATTAACTTTTTTTCCAATTTTAAAAATTTATAATTTATTTAAGTTAATTACGGTATTTTAGTCTATTCAGAGGCTCAATTCAGAGGAAACTGTTCTGTAATTAATAATCCGCGTTGTAACTTTATTAAATTTGTATTTCAGTTTATTTACTGTCGTTATTTATATATTTCATTAGAATAATTATTTTCAAGAATTTTGAAATCAGCTGAAAATTTATTTTTTAGTAAATTTTTTACTTCGAAAAAATTTCAAAAATGTTTTTTTTTTAACCCTAAAACAAGATTTTGGGTGCGTTAGGGATTTTTGAACGTGGTTTCGTGTATAATTCGTCCAGATGAACAATCTCTACTTGGCCACTTTAAAAGTAAATTCACTTTTTGGAGCACCGTGTAGTCTTATAAACAAAAATTAATGTGTGCCCTTTATAGGCGTCCAAAGTACTCAACCGATTTTTATGAAACTTTCACAGTATATTTTTGGGATCATGGGTGGGCGGTGCCACGCCAAATTGATTCAGAAGACTGTTGTGTGGGCGGTGTCACGCCCCCTGGCTATATAAAATTTCAATTCTTCATAGTTCTCAACATATTTGCTCTAAATTAATGTTTTTTTGGATATATGTGTCCTTTGGTCGAGATTTATATAATTTCGAAAAGTGTTTTGTTTGTACTTGAACCATGTCCAAAGTTTATGGTGGATCTCTTGTAAACTTTGCCAATACGTTAAAAGCTTCATTAGGTATGACATAGTCTATGTATATAAATTTGATGAAAAGTGGGCAGTTCCAAGCCTGAAAGCTAAATTAGGTGGTTATGGGTTATTAAGAATTTTTTCTTTTTTACAAGTTAGTGGATTAAAATATAATTATATTATTAGAATTAATTTAGTTTGTGGATTTTTAATTAGACGAATTTGTTTACGTCAAACTGATTTAAGATCTTTAATTGTTTATTCTTCTGTTTCTCATATGGAAATTGTTTTAAGTGGTTTATTAACTTTAAATTATTGATGTTTATGTGGTGCATATATTTTAATAATTCCTCATGGTCTTTGTTCTTCTGGATTATTTTTTTTAGCTAATATTACTAATGAACGGTTGGGAAGTCGTAGATTATTAATTAATAAGGGCTTATTAAATTTTATACCTTCTATAACTTTATGATGATTAAGAACTTGTAATATAGCTGCTCCTCCCTCCTAAATTTATTAGGTGAAATTTCTTTATTAAATAGAGTTATTAGATGATCATTTATTAGAATAATTATATTGTCTTTATTTTCTTTTTTTGGGGCTGCTTATTCTTTATATATATATGCTTATACTCAGAATGGAAAAAATTTGTCTGGTTTGTATTTTTTTAGAGTTGGTAAAATTCGGGAATATTTTCTTTTATTTTTACATTGATTGCCTTTAAAGTTATTAATTCTAAAGAGTGATTTTTGTATACTTTGATTTTAAAATTTAAATAGTTTAATAAAAATATTGATTTGTGATGTCAATGATATGATTTTAATCATTTTAAATTGTGAAAAATTTATCAATTTGTAATATTGGATTTTTATTATTAATTAGTTTGAGAGTAATTTTATTTTTTTCAAGTTTAAATTTTTTATTAAAAGATTTATTTTTTAGAATGAGAAATTATTAGATTAAATTGTTCAAGTATTGTTATAACTTTTTTGTTTGATTGAATAAGTTTATTATTTATATCTTTTGCTTTAATGATTTCTTCTTTTGTTGTTTAGTATAGAAAGGAATATATAATGGGGGATTTAAATATACATCGTTTTATTATATCATTTAATGCTGGAATATTAACTGCTTTATCTAATCGTATTGGAGATGTAGCTTTTTTGTTAGCAATTTCTTGAATATTAAATTATGGAAGTTGAAGATATATTTTTTATTTAGAATTTATGAAAAATGATTTAGAAATGAGTGTTATTATAATATTAGTTATATTAGCTGCTATAACAAAAAGAGCTCAAATTCCGTTTTCTTCATGATTACCTGCTGCAATAGCTGCTCCTACACCGGTGTCTGCTTTAGTTCATTCTTCTACTTTCGTAACAGCTGGGGTATATTTGTTAATTCGGTTTAATATTTTATTATTTAATTCTTTTTTTAGTCAGTTATTATTATTATTAGCTGGATAACAATATTTATGGCTAGATTAGGAACTAATTTTGAATTTGATTTGAAAAAAATTATTGCATTATCTACTTTAAGTCGATTAGGGTTGATAATGAGAATTTTATATAAAGGTTTTTTAAAGTTGACTTTTTTTCATTTATTGACTCATGCTTTATTTAAGGCATTATTATTTATATGTGCTGGAGCTATTATTCATAATATAAATAATTCTGAAGATATTCGGTTAGTAGGTGGATTAAGAATTTTTATACGTATAACTAGTTGTTTTAATATTTCAAATTTAGCTTTATGTGGTATACCTTTTTTAGCTTGGTTTTATTATAAAGATATAATTTTGGAAATTGTTTCAATAAGTTATATAAATTTATTTTCTTATTTTTTACATTATTTTTCAACTGGGCTAACTGTTTGTTATTCTTTTCGATTTTTTTATTATTCTATAATTGGAGAATTAAATTTTGGCTCATTGAATATATTAAATGATGAGGGTTGAATTATACTTCGTGGTATAATTGGTTTAATAATTATGAGAATTGTAGGAGGTAGTATATTAAGTTGGTTATTATTTAGAACTCCTTATATAATTTGTTTACCAGTTTATATGAAATTATTTACTATTTTTGTTTGTATTGTGGGAGGATTAGTATCTTAAATCTTTAAATAATTTTAAAATTATTAATTATTTTGGGTCATATGATTTATACCTTATATTTCTACTTATGGTGTTATTAATTATCCTTTAATATTAGGAAATATTGTTTATAAATCTTTTGATGAAGGTTGATCTGAATTTTTAGGTAGACAAAATTTGTATAATAATTTAACAAAATATTCACAATTATTTTTTATATTTTATAATAATAGTTTACAAATTTATTTAATATTATTTGTTTTATGAATTGTAATTTTATTTTTATTATTCTTGTTTTATTCAAATAGCTTAAAAAGAGTGTGACATTGAAGATGTTAAGGTAATTAATAAAATTTTTGAATATAGTGAATAACTATTAGTAATTTATAATAATTATATAATATAAATATAATATTAATTAATAAAATTTAGTAATTTATAAAATTTTTTTTATTTTTACAGTGAAAATGTAATGTTTTTAAATAAACTATATAAATTAGAAGTATAAATGAAATTTAACCATTAAAAGATAAAAGTTAGCAGCTTTTTCTTAATCATCATAGTTCTTTAATTGTATTTCTTGAATTGTAATTATATCTCAATTTTATCATTAAGATTGATAGGCTTCTTTTTGGCTTCAATTAATTTATATTTATTTATATGCATATAAATGATGTAATTTTATATACATACTAGTAAGGCCCGCTTGCTTAGCTGGGTATCAGAACCTATAACAGACTGAGTCCGATTTTAATCATTATAGCCTATACGCACTTTTTCGAAGTTCGACTTTCTTTCTATAACTTGATTGTATAGTTCACAAAAACAATTAAAAAATACATTTGGGCCAGTTTTCGAAATTTGAAATACATACATATCTCTACATATAATAAAATTGTAACAGGTCGATGTCTGTACATGGCTTCTGCCCACCCTTCTCTTTTTCCGTCCGAAATTTTTGAAGTTATATAATTGTAACCATTTGAGATATTTAAATTAAGCGCATGGCATATAACAGTACCCATTGGCACCATTCATTTGATACCCATATTGTACTAACACATTTTTTTGCAAATATTCGCCGATAACTTCAAGATATCTCCGAAACCATTTGGGATATTTCAATTGATAACATCGCATATTACAGAACTCATTGGCACCTTTCGTTTGACATCCATATTGTACTAAGACATTTTTGGTCACCCATGGTCCACATATTGGGCGATAACTCCAAAACCGGTTGAGATATCGCAAAAACTAATATCTTAAACTTTAGGTTGAGCGTCTGACAATCCAACGAAGAAGTTTCATTCAATTCCATTCAGTACTTTTAGTCATACGACCCCAAACATACAGACAGACAGGGGCCACATATTGGGCGATAACTCCAAAACCGGTTGGGATATCGAAAAAGTAATATTCCAAATTTTAAGTTGAGTTGCTAGATACTCCAACGAAAAAAGTTTCATTCATTTCCATTCAGTACTTTCAGAGTGATACGGCCACAAACATACGGACAGACAGACAGACAGCCACACAAAAATTAAAAAAATGGTTGATTTGGATTCTACTCGTTTAATAATGCTTCCCCCAATCAATTTTTTGCTGATATCTGCCATGTACAGTCACCGTCCTGTTACAATTTTATTATATGTAGAGATAATTTGTTGATTTATATATATATAATATTTGTGTAAGTTTTCAAAAATTATTGATTATTGCACAAGGGTTATTTAAATTACCTAAAATTAGGTCGAAACTAATTGCAATTGATCGCTTCATATTCAAGGCAGATTGATAAATCAATACTTTTTGAATGCAAGTCAAATGTTATTTTTAACTACAACCCTATAAAAAGTAATTTTGAAATTATTTGGATCAATCCTTGATTTCATTCATGATATAATCCAATAATTAGAATAAGAATAAATATATTTGGCAATTTAATAATTATAATTATTGGAAGAATTAATGCAATTTCTACATCGAAAATTAAAAAAATAACTGTAATTAAAAAAAATCGTAGTGAAAAAGGTAATCGTGAAGATGACTTAGGATCAAATCCACATTCAAATGGTGAAGATTTTTCTCGATCTGCTAAAGTTTTTTTTTGAAAGAATGGTGGCTAATATTATAATTATTGTTGTTATAATTATAATAATTGATATTAAAATAAAAATTAAATAAATTATCTAAACTACTAATCAGTAGACTTTATGATTGGAAGTCAAATATACATTTATATTATATCGATAATGAATATAATAACTATCTACCTCATCAATAAATTGAAATATATAAAAATAGTCAAACAATATCAACAAAATGTCAGTATCAAGCTGCTGCTTCAAATCCAAAATAATGAGTTTTTGAAAAATGGAAATTCAGATGACGGATTAAGCCGATTAATAAAAATGTTGTACCGATTAATACATGGATTCCATGTTGCTGTAAAAAATGTAGAACCATAAATTGAATCGGCAATTATAAATGGGGCTTCAATATATTCATAGGCTTGTAAAATTGAAAAATAAATTCCTAATAGTAGATACTGTAAAAAATAATCCTTGAGAAGTTTGTGAATAACTATTTTCTATTAGTCTATGGTGAGCTCATGTTACTGTAACTCCAGATGTTAATAAAATAATTGTATTATATAATATATAATTCCTATTGGAGGTCATGAAGTTCCTAATTCTATATTAGGTGCTAGTCTTCTGTGAAAGAAAGCTCAGAAAAATGATACAAAAAATAATACTTCTGATAAAATAATTAAAATTATAACTCATCGTAATCCTAATGTTACAGGTAGGGTATGTAATCCTTGAAATGTTCTTTCTTGTGATACGTCTCATCATCATTGATAAACAGTTAAAATTGCAATAATATTACCTAGAAAAAAAAAATGATGTGTCATACTGATGAAACCCTTTTACTAATCCTGATACAGATGTTATAGCTCCAATAAATAGCTCCTGTTAAAGGTCAAGGGCTAAAATCTACTAAATGAAAAATGTGATTTCTATGTGTTGTCGTAAATTATTTATATTAATTAATTTATCTAGAATATAAAGTTCTTAATACTGCAAATCTGATTGAATAATAGCTACAGCTGATTCAGGAATTAATAATAAAATTTGTCTAATTAATGGTAACAATAAAATTACAGAATTAGCAGAAGGTCCTGTATTTCCTAGTAGTGTTAATAATAAGTGACCTGCAATTATATTTGCTGCTAATCGAACTGCAAGAGTTCCTGGTCGGATAATATTTCTAATTGTTTCAATTATTTAGTACTATAAAAGGTATTAAAATTCTTGGGGTTCCTTGTGGAACTAAATGTGTAAATATATGATTTGTATTATTAATTCAACCATAAATTATAGAGCATAATCATAAATGTAATGCTAAAGATAAAGTAAAAATTAAGTGACTTGTTCTTGTAAAAATATAAGGAAATAATCCTATAAAATTATAGAAAATAAATAATGTGAAAGTAGAACCTGAGTGTCTAGTTGGACCTAGAAGATTCTTAAATTCTTTATGTAAATTTATTAGAAAAAAATTTCATTTAATATGTCATCGAGAAGGTATTAATCAATAAGTTGAAGGAATAATTAATAGTCCAATTTTATGAAAAATTAAAAATTCTTGATGAGGGGTCAAATAAAGAGAATAGATTAGTTATCATTTTCAGTTTAATGATTAATTTATTAAAATTATTAAATTTAGGTGTTTGATTGATTATTATACAATAATTAATTTCATTGAATAAAATTAATGTAATTGAGAAAATAATAAATAGGGTTAATCATCTAACAGGTGCTATTTGTGGAATTAAAAAATATTAATTATTTAAATAATTTTAGTTTGACATACTAATGTTATAAATTTAACTAATTTTTTTTTGATCATTAGAAGTAGTTGCTTATTTACTATAAGATGGTTTAAGAGACCACAACTTGCTTTTCAGTCATCTAATGATGAATTTAGTATGTTACTAATTCATTTAATAAAAGTTTTTTACAGGAATTCTTTCGATTACAATAGATATAAAACTGTGATTAGCCCCACAAATTTCAAAACATTGGCCATAAAATAATCCAGGACGAATTATTAAAAAATTAGTTTGATTTAACCGTCCTGGTGTTCCATCAATTTTTACACCAAGAGCTGGAATTGTTCAAGAATGAATTACATCTGCTGCGGTTACTGAAATTCGAATTTGTGAATTTATTGGTAAAATTCCCGATTATCAACATCTAATAAACGAAATGTATCATTATTAATTTCATTTGCTGGAATTATATATGAGTCAAATTAAATATTTATAGAATCTGAATATTCATAACTTCAATATCATTGATGACCAATAGTTTTTAATGTAATTGATGGTTCATTAATTTCATCTAATATACGAAGAGATGGAAGAGCAATAAATAATAATATAATTGCTGGAAGAATTGTTCAAATTAATTCAATTGTTTGACCATTAAAGGAGAATTTCTGTCTTGAAGTCCAAAAGTAGTTCATGTTGTCATTGTTAACTATTAATTATTCTAATAAAATTAAAATCTTTATATATGAAGCTTAAATCCATTGCCATATTAGAAATTACTTAATAAAGGTAGTTCAGAATAACTATGTTCAGCTGGTGGGGTATTTTGAAGTCATTCAATTGAAGATCTTAGTTGTATTGGATATAACACTATTCGTTTAGAAAATAAACTTTCTCAAATAATAAATAAAAATAATAAAATACCTAATAGTGAAATTGATGATCCAATGGTGGAAGTGATATTTCATGTTGTGTAAGCATTAGGATAGTCTGAATATCGTCGAGGTATTCCTGCTAGACCTAAGAAGTGTTGAGGAAAAAATTTTAAATTTACTCCAATAAATATAATAATAAATTGAGTTTTTAATCATTTAGGATTTAAAGTTCTTCTTCTTTAAATGGCCATCTAACCGCCTGAGCGATTTTGACCGTCCAACATAGCTCGCCAGTCATTTCTTCTTTGCGCCAACTGGCGCCAATTGGAGACCCCACGAGATCGCAGGTCGGTATCCACTTGGTCCTTCCATCGGAGTGTTGGTCTTCCTCTTCCTCTGCTTCCACCGGCGGGTGCCGATAAGTATACCTTCTGTTCTGGAGCGTCTTCGCTCATTCGCACGACGTGGCCTAGCCAGCGAACCCGCTGTGTTTTAATGCGCTGTACTATGTCGACGTCTGCGTAAAGCTAATACAACTCATCATTAACCCTTCTGCGTCATTAAGGTCATTTGATGACCATTTTAAGATAAAATTCCCGATATCTTGAAAACGAAAAGCATTATTAAAATTTCCTGTTACCTTATCCTAAATAATATTGTTTTACATTTAAATTGACAAACAAAATTTATTTTTTTGCATTAGTAAAAAAGTTATTTATAAACTTCCTTATTTGCCATTAAGGTCATCTGATGACCACAGGCAAATTAATATATACAGTTCAAACAACCATTGAAGCAATCGAATAATTTTGTATCAACTGTTACTCAAATCCACAAAAATACCCTAAAATATAAAGAAAAATGTTGGGTGTGCTCTCTCAGCGCCATCTGTGATTTCGGAATAAGAATAATATGAATTTAACAGCTGTTCCACTTTTTGAATCCGAATTCGAATTTATATATGAGTAGGCTTTGCTTTGAAAGATGATTTCAAAAATAGTAGCCGTTTTGTGTTAGATAGTTATAGTAGGCTGTGATTAATTCATATGAAATAATTTGCAACAATAGCTGAGAGACCAAAAAGTACATATATATTAGTAAACTTTTTCAACTTGGCGGAGCAAGAAGTTTTTGAAAGTGATAAAGTGAATTAGAAAATTGTGAAAAATATTGAAAGCATGGATAGACCTAGTGTAAGTGTTATTTTCTATTTAGTGAAATTCAACATATTGTTGAAACATTTATTTTGTACAGTGTTCGAGGTTAAGTACTCAAAGGCAACTGCAGCAAATGGTAGATGAGATTTTCGATATTGATGATGATATAGATGATTGCAGTGATGTGAATGATGAAACCTTCGAAATTGAAGAGATTTTAGAGGATGAAAGCTCTGATTCTGATACCCAATCTGAGCATGGCTATGAAGAAAATTCAGCATTATACAGCTCAAAAGATAAAAGTGTAGTGTGGTCGTTATCGCCTACTTTACCGGAAAGATCAAGGGTAACAAAAGAAAATATTATTCCAGGAAAACCTGGAATCACACAGTACGCTGTGCATCGTATAGCTTCACTCAAAAGTTCATTTGACCTTTGCTTCACAAAGCAGATGAAAAAAATTGTAATAGAGTTTAGTAACATGGAAGGTACTAAGAGAAGCCCTGATAAATTCAAGAAAATAGATGAAATTGAGTTCGACGCGTATCTTGGCGTATTGCTTTTGGCAGGTAAAGAACTAAGTTCAAGACAAAATATCCCATGATTTTAAATTTAACCCTTCATACAGGTGTTTACAGATCGCAATCTGAAAGCTTATGTAGCCTTTGGGATGCAACGCACGGAAGGCCAATATTCCGTAGTATTATGTCCCAGGGTCGTTTCAGTGAAATCAACAGAATTCTTCGCTTTGATGATAAAGAAAACCGCAGATCACTGAGACCCACTGACAAGCTGGCACCCATTCGAGATTTATATCAAAAATGGGTTGAAAATCTTCCCTACTTGTTTGCACCGTACGAAAATATTACAGTAGATGAACGCTTAATCCCTTTCAAGGGAAGATGTCCATTTATGGTTTACATGCCCAGTAAACCTCATAAGTACGGTTTCAAAGCTTAGGTAGCAGCCGATGTCCGCACCAAGTTCTGTCTGAATTTTCAAATATACTTGGGAAAAGAGTCAATAAACTCACAGCCAGAAAGAAACCAAGGACAGCGCGTTGTTCTGGATCTGGTGAGCTCCTACGTAATATAACAACAGAACTTTTCTCTCGAATACTCCCAATGCAGCCTCGTCAGATGTTGTTAGCGTCCACGCCTCTGCACCATATAGCAGGACGGGAACGATGAGTGATTTTTAGAGTGTGATTTTCGTGCGTCGAGAGAGAACTTTACTTTTCAATTGCCTACTCAGTCCAAAGTAGCATTTATTTGCAAGAGCAATTCTTCGTTGGATTTCTAGGCTGGCGTTATTGTTGGAGTTAAAAGTTAATCCTGTAAATAAGGGGAATCAATGAATAAATCCTGCTATAATAGCGAAAACAGCTCCTATCAATAAAAAATAGTGAAAATGGTGTACTACATAATATGTATCATGTAAAATAATATCAATTGATGAATTTGCCAATACTACCCCTGTTAAACCCCCCACAGTGAAAAAAAAATACAAATCCTAATGATCAGATTAATGCTGGGGAAAAGGATAATTGTGTTCCATGAAGAGTAGCTAATCAACTAAAAATGTTAATACCTGTGGGAACAGCAATAATTATAGTAGCTGAAGTGAAGTAAGCTAGTGTATCTACATCTATCCCTACAGTAAATATATGATGAGCTCATACAATAAAACCTAATAATCCAATTGCTATTATTGCATAAATTATACCTAAAGAACCGAATGTTACTTTTTTTCCTGACTCTTGACTAATAATATGAGAAATTATTCCAAATCCAGGTAAAATTAAAATATAAACTTCTGGATGTTCCAAAAATCAAAATAAATGTTGGTATAAGCAGAGAACGTATATAGAGTAGAGAAGGCGCATTTGCTTCGTTCCAACTTTTTTTCAGAAATCAATTATCTTGGATTCACCACCCGTTCATATATTTCAACAAATTTCACAAAATGTTCAACACGTTCTCTGACTCAACTACACCACCAGTCTCAGAAATGTTAAATGTATGTCTTTGCTGTCTCTTCTGTCTTAGGTAATGTACAATTTTTTGGCACAATAATGAGATTTAGAATGCATTTTATTTTCTTTGTTTTATTTAAAATAGCTACTATTAAGTTATTTTATGAATATAAACCTATTTAAAATAATAACAAACTATTGAAACTATATACATTTGTCCACTTTCATTATGAAATCGGCGAATAAAGATTTGCCTTTTTGGTTGTACCACTGGCATGTTGTTAAGTGGCGAATAAGACGACGGTCTTTTATGTTACCTTTGGTGTAAAGGACACGGTGTTGGTTTGTGGTGTTGCAAGTTCAAATCGCGTTGTCGGCTAATTTTTCATTTTTGTCGGATTTGATTTTTTGTGCCTTGTTCTTCAATTTATGTTTGTTGGTGAGACGGAGGCGGGCACGAAGAGGAATACACGTATGTGTAAATTTGTATGTGTGGATTTTGATAGATCTGATTTTTTGTGTCTTGTTCTTCTTGCTTTACTTGTAGGTAAGACGAAGGCGGGTGGAAACAAGAAGCATATATTTGCATATTTCTGACCAGACATGTGCATATTTTTATGATCGCCTGGTAGCACGGAATCGATGAAAGCAACTTATGTTCCGTGTGCTTCTTCTATTTGAAGTCCGTCTGATGAATGAATTATTTTAAAATATCAAATAAATGTAAAATCGACAAAAATTTAATTTTATAATTTTTATACAAATGCTGTGTTGCGACATTTCATCCTCGTCTCAAGGAAGAAATGTCGCAACAGAGCATTCAAAAACTCAATTTTTGTCGATTTTCTTCTAAAATGCTAAAATTGGTGTGACACAAGTTTTCGATGGTTCTGGATGGTTCTAGATGGTTCTAGATTGTTCTAGATTGTTCTAGATGGCTCTGGATGGTTCGTGAATGCGAGAAATTAAAATGTCAATTAAATATTTCAAGGTGTTGGTGTCCTCATATGTGAACAAGCCTTATACATGTATGGGTAAAGGACATCACAAATCTTTTCATATTTTTCACTGACCCCTACTTATTTTTATGGTCACTTGGTGTGGTGATGGTTCTTTCCCTATTTATTTGATTTCTATAATTGAAATTTGTCCAAAATATGCTAAAAATCTTCTAAAATCACAAAATATCGCAAAAGAAGGAGTTTTTGTCAAAGTACAATATTGCGCACATAAATATATATGAAATACAAGCGTACATAATTACGCACATAAATATCCAAGCATTTTGTTGTTGTGTATTTGTACATAATTACGCACATAAATATGCACGCAATTTGTTGTTGCATAGTTAGGAAGTGTACATCACTACGCACATAAATATGCACGCAATTTGTTGTTGCATAGTTAACAAGTGTACTATTTGTTGGTGCATATTTTGTAGCATGAAGAAGAAGACAAATTTCCATGGCGCCAGCTGTACATTTTGACACACTCAACACAGCTCAAACAAATAAAGGTATTCGATCAAAAGTAATACCTGTAGATCCTAAAATTGATGAAATACCTGCTAGGTGTAAAGAAAAAGTTGCTAAGTCTACAGAAGCGCCTGCATGAGCAGAAATAGATGAAAGAGGTGGATAAACCGTTCAACCTGTTCCAGATCCATTTTCTACTTAACTTCTCACTAACAATAAGGTAAGTGAAGGGGGTAATAATCAAAAGCTTATATTTTTTATTCGAGGAAATGCTATGTCGGGGGCTCCTAATATAAGTGGAACTAATTATAATAGGTATAACTATAAAAAAAATTATTACAAAAGCATGAGATGTAACAATAGCATTATAAATTTGGTCATTTCCAATTAAAGCCCCTGGGTGTCCTAATTCGGCTCGAATTAAAATTCTTAATGAAGTTGCAATTATTCCTGCTCAAGCTCCAAAAATAAAATATAAAGTTCCAATATCCTTATGATTTGTTGAACACAATCATTGTCGCGACTTATGATTAAATGGTGCATTAGGCGATAGACTGTAAATCTATTTATGAGGATAAATTTCTTTTTAATCAAGCTTTATAGTCATGAATGACATTAGACGGCAATTCTAAAAGAGTAAAATATTACTAAGGCTTAAAGGATTTTACTAATATTTATAGCTTTGACGACTATTAGTTTTTTTAACTTAAAGCCTTACAAAATGAAATATTAGTAAAGTAAAGGATGGAAAAAAGAGATTATGATTAAACTAGATGTTGAAATAAATGAAAAAATAAATATAATTTATTAAATAATTGATTTATATAATAAATTTCAAAATTATTGAAAATGAAAACTAATCTAAAAGATAAAAAGGAACAAAAGCAAAAATATATAACTCATATTATTTCATTATTTGTATAGCAGTTAATATTCAACTTAAATGTCTAATTGACGAATAAGCTATAATTTTTCATAAAGAGATATGATTTGTGAAATTTTAACGTATGTTCATTAAACTTAATGAATGTACCTAATTTTTGTTTGTTTGCTATTGCAATTTATACATATCCGAAGTATTGAAGGATTTTCATAAAATCATAATAGTAGCGTTAAGTGTTCAGTGTGGGCAGCAATGTTTAAGAACAGTCTAAATAGAATAAGATAGAACTAAATAAATACTAACTATACATCTCAGAAGCGCATAATGATTTCTGTCATTCTCATTGAGTTCAAAAAATCCGTTTTTTGAGTCACCCATCCAAAAAATGGCGGCCAACGTGGTGTGGAGGTAGTGTTGCCGGCCTACCAAACCGAAGGTCCGGGTTCGAGCCCTGGTACAAGTTACATCAAAAAGTGGTTTGTACATGTTTTTTTAAAACGGGGTCGCCCCTCGGCAAGCGGCACACCACAAATTGGAAGAAAAGCTTGGCGTAAAAATATCCTAACAGGTTGATAATATAACTGTTGTATATATATTTGGAATTTCGGGGGTAGTATCACTATTTTCCCTCGAAAGTTTAAATGAATAGTTTATTTTCAAAGTTTGAATAAAATTTAGAAATTTAATGAAAAGATATTGAGTTTAAATGACAATTCAATTATTTGACTATTGAAAAAATGTAAAATGAATTTTAAAGCACACATCTTCTCGGTTTACGTTATATGAGAAAAGGGTTGCCATAAACCTATTTTATGCAAAATCCGTTCCCACATTCTGCCATTCTGCTATACATTGGACCCGAATGTATCGTTGCCATTGTTGTTGTCTTGAACCCACGGCTTCATATACTCCGTGCAAGTTGATGATTTTATTGGGCCTTCGGTGTTGGAGACTTTTTCGACATCGTACGAGTTGTTGCCTTTGACTTTTGCGACGAGGAATGGACCCAAGAATTTAGATTTCAACTTAAGCCCACTACCAAATTGCGTTCGTTTAATTACTATCAGATCGTTGATTTTATATTGTTGAGCTGATTTAAGTTTCTTATTATAATTATTCTTATTTTCTTGTTGAATTTGAATGATTTGTTGCTTTGTTTGATTTCGTAGTTCGTCTCGATCGCCATTGAATGCTTTAATAAATTCCTGTGCGATAAGTTCGCGTATATGTTTATCATCGTTTGTTCGTATATTTGTACCAAATAAAAGTTCGAATGGAGTTGTGTTGACACTTCTAGTAAACGGTGAATTGATCACCTGCTGAACCTTAACCATAACGGCTTAGAGCCGTCGAATAGTCGAATTCTTCCAACAGAGGTATCCAACGAGCAACCCGAGTACATAAACTTTTCTTTTCTAAGGTTTTGGTGAAAGCATTGCAGTCTGTAACGAGCTTAAATTTTATACCAAGGAGGTACACTCTGAACTTCGATAATGCTTCAATCGCTGCCAGTATTTCAAGTTCATAACTTGTAAATTTGCGTTGTCGTTTTTCTGCTCATATAGTAGATATTATGGAGCTGGTCGTCATGTGGTTATTTCTGCAGCAGTGCTGCACCAAACACGTCTATAGATGCGTCTGTGTGCAACTCTGTCTCATAATTTCTACTGTAAATACTAAGCACCGAGTTATTGATCAACACATTCCTTAGAGCATGAAAAGCTTCCTCCGCTGATGCACTGACTTCGAATTTTAGGTCTTTCTTTGTCAAATCTGTTAGAGGTTTTGCTATATTGGCAAAATTTGGGATAAACATTCTCATTCATATTGATACAAAGGACATATACTTTCTACTGGATTTAGCTACCGACACGTGAAAAAATCAGTTTTTCAAATCGATGGTACTGAAAATACTAGCATCTTGCAACCGATCAAGCTGGTCGTCAATCAGCGGAAGTGGAAAATGCAAATATACTCTTAATTTTCTTTTTGGCCATTTTCAATATTTGTGATTTTGTGCAAAGGTAGAAACATTTTTTACTCGATTTCATATATTTGAGTATATCTCAAAAACCGGGTTTCGGGTATTAAAAAGAGTTTACTTAAATATACTTTACATAAATATATACATGCTGCTAAACTTTTAACATAATCGGTAAAGAACTGCCTAAGATAGCAAAAATATTTAAAGATTTTCCGGGTTTTACTTTTATAAATATATCCAAAACCGGTTATAGAATAACCAACTTCGCTTTAAAAAATATTTGACGATTTTTCCGGTTTAAATTGTTAACGATATCTCCGAAACCGGGTGGCGGGTATCAACATTTTTTTTAACTTAATATAACCTTCACATATCTTTACACGTTGATAAAATTTCAACAAAATCGGTGCAGTATTGTTTAAATAAATGCATATTAAACACTGCGACTTGAATTTATATGTATGATCTTCGATCTATTGACTATATCTTTTTGAGGCATTGTGTAAGACGAATTAAGCTGATAAATTTAAGCTCCTCTTTATCTAGCAATATACCAGAAAAAAGGTTGTTCTTGTGCTTCGATGTTTAATTTTTTTTTTTTGGCAAAAATGTAACACTATTTGGGATTTGCCCATATATCCATACCGGTTGCATTTAAAACACTTTTTGTCTCTCTCTTTGTTCTTACAATTACTCGACAAATGCTCTTTTCCGCCGCAATTGTAGCAGTTTATTTCTTTTCGCTCACTCTTTATGTTTTCTAATGCTGTAGCTTTCGGTTTACTTTGCACACGCATTCTTTCATAGCATGTTAACCTTTCTTTGAAATCACTCAATATCTTTGCACCATTTAATATTGTTTTGTTCACTGATAGATCGTTTATTCCATCGATTACATAACGAATCAATGGTTCGTCTTCAATATTACCCTTATTACCGATTTCGATTTAACGCATGTTATACAAATACTCTTGCAAACTCTCACTTTCTTTATATTTTCGCTTACACAATTGCTTATGCAGGAGTGCGCTGTTTGTGTTGTCTTCGAATCCGCTCAGTAGCGCATTCTTCAAGTCAACCCTCTGATTGAACACAAACAATTTTGCAACGCCTCGCAAAGATTTATTTGCAAACACAAGTTTTTGTAAACCACTCCACTGCATTACTTCAGATAACTCTTCAAATTCTTGGCACCAAATGTCAATAGAAATTTTATTTGAACCGTCAAATACTCTTATTGAGTCTTCTACATCGCGAAATGTCATTGCAAATTTTGGCATTCCGTTTGGCACACATCTATACACACTCATGTCTTTGCGCATTGCGCCACCTGCTTTTCTGCTCCCATTTTCATCTTCGCCTCTGTTTGGAGTAAATTCATAATATTGAGTAATATCATCATTTGAGCTGTGCCCGCTAATTCGTCCTGCTACATTATTTCCGCCGTCGTTTCTCTCGTTGCTGTTGTTCGCTTCATCGTTGTGATTTGAGCTGCGCACGCTAATTCGCCTTGATACATTAATTTCGAGAGGCACTCCTTGCTGTTGTTCGCTTCGTCGTTGTTCCCCTCATTTTCGCCGTCGCCATCGTTGTCGTTGTCGTCGTCGCTGTAGCCATGTTGTTGTTAGCAGTGCTTCGCCCTGCCCAAAGGGCCAGTACACTCCTAGTTGTCATCGGGCTCTTCTAACGGAAGTCCAAGGAAACGCGCTGTTTCATCAGGGTTGGACCAATGTGATAGGGGAGTTAGAAGAGTATGTTCCGTAGAACACGAAAAGAGATGTTGCGTGTCATTGGGGACCATACCGCATGCAGGGCATGTGTTCGGTATGGTGGGGTTCAGTCGGGACAAATAGGAGTTCAGCCAATTGGAGGACCGAAGTTAAGCCAGCATGACTCTAGTCTCCCTCGGAAGGACACGTCCTTCCTCAGAAAGAACAGGTGGTTGGGCACCAATAACGGGGTTCACAGGATCTGAGAGATCTGTCCACCGACTCAGTGTGGAGGTCTTTTACGGCCCGCTTATGGTTCCGCAGATCAAACGGCAACGAGGTGTGATGCCGGATCTCATCATAATGCTTTCGGAGATGTTTCCTTATGTCTCTGGGGGGCGGAGTTTCTTCCAATAGCTGTCGATTTGGATGACTGGGTCTATGACAGTTCAGAAGGAACTGCCTACTTAAAAGTTCCGCATGCTCGCGAACGTTGAGCATTTTAGCCTCCTGGGGTAGGGTGAGACTCAGGAGACATAAGCAAACAGCCCGTCGCGGTTCTGATGGCGGTGTTTTGGCAGACCTGCAATTTCCTCCAGTTGGTGTCGTGAAGGTTAGGCGACCATATGGGCGCAGCATAATCAATAACCGGTCGGCCAATAGCCTTATAGGTGACCAGCAAGGTTTCTTTGTCTTTGCCCCAAGTACTTCCGGCCAGTGACTTGGGGATCTTGTTGCGGCTTTGTACCTTTGAAGCTATTGCGGTGGCATGATTAGCGAAGGTGAGGCTATTGTCGAATGTAACCCCTAGAATTTTGGGGTGGTTGACTGTAGGTAGTGGAACACCATCTACGTGGACATTCCTGCCCCGTCTGCGCATTCCACGTGGTAAATAATGTCGATGTAGATTTAGTCGTTGACAGTGTCAGGTTCCGCTCTGTGAAGAAGCTGGAAAGCTGCCAGCTTCATCGTTGCTTCTCTTTGTGAATTACGTCGCAAATTTCGAATAATTTGTAGCTTCACGTCGCCTACGTTGTACGCGATTCCCATCTTGTTGCAAATTGTAACTAGGTCGCGTTCGGTCAAATTTGAGTTAACGTACTCCTCTTTTTGCTTATATTCGCCACTTTTTTCATCGTATTCAAAGCCGCAAAACTAACGAAGTCTGCGTTGGTTGCATCAATTGCCATCTACACCAAATACATTTCTGCAGCGCTACAACATTTGCCTTGCTGCTAGTGCGCAGGCTGTTTTCCATGAAATCTTTTAGACACGTCATTTTGGTTTATGCAACTTTTTGGCTTTTATACGGAAATGAGTTTGCACATTTGCAATACTTAGAACTCTCTTCACGCACTCGATTATTTTGTCGTGCTAACAAATCTTTTTCTTTAGGTTGAGCCCCCAAAATGTGGAATTTGGAGGGGTAGTATCACTATTTTCCCTCGAAAGTTTAAATGAACAGCTTATTTTTAAAGTTTGAATAAAATTTAGAAATTTTATGAAAAGATATTGAGTTTAAATGACAATTTAATTAATTGACTATTGAAAAAATGTAAAAATAATTTCAAGGCACACGTCTTCTCGGTTTAAATGCTCGTCGTAAACTACTTCCCTTCGTTCCATGTTTGCTTGCTTCACGCCACAAAACGATATATTAGAAAAGGGTTGCCATGAAGCTATTTTATGCAAAACCCATTCCCACATATATATATATACATCCAGAAAATTTATTTGTCTGTACCAAAGTCGGAAAACCCAGAAATATTGTATATCCTAAAGCACTGCAATAAATGGTGTTAGAAACTAATAGAAAAATATTTGAAAATGTATTTGCCGGGGCTGCTAGTTATTTATATACGAAATTATTTTATCAAGTTTTGACTCACAAATGTATTATTTACTTCTAAGTTATTCAATGTTTAAATTTAAATTATTGTGGAAACATTTACTCTGTAATTATATATATATATTTCGCGATATACAACAGTTATATCATCAATCTCCTAGGAGATTTTTGCGCCGAGTTTCTCTTCCAAATTGTGGTGTGCAGATTGGATAAATTTTTACTGATAAGCCTTTCATGGCAGAAATACACTTGGAGAGTTTGCCAAAACACTGGCCACCGTTTTGAAAAAACTTTTTCAAGCCACTTTTTGATGTAACCTGTACCAGGGCTCGAACCCGGAACTTCGGTGTGGTAGGCCGGCAACACTACCTCCACACCACGGTGCCCACTATGTAATTGTAATCTCAAAAACATCAAAATTTAATATTTTTCAAATTTAAAAAAATGTATAATTTAATTTCAGTTAATTAGGGGTTAATTTTTAAACTAAATTATTAATTTTATTAAAATGAGGAAATTATTTTGTTTTTAATTAAAAAATGGTATTTAATTATAATTATTATTAGGTTTAGTATTTATAAATGTTAGAGAATTAGACAAACTAAACTTGCGCGAGTGATAAAAGAAACACATGTTTAACTTTGAAACGTATAATAAGGACTGACTCATTGATTTCGATTACATTTTGATTTTAGGAATAGTACATAAAAAGGTCTATGCTATAAATTCATTTGTATATCTATCTCAAGGGTAATATCCATCTTATTCACTACAAATACATTCTCTGCAGGATATCTTATAACTTTAAACGACTTATATTTGTATATTTGTATATTTGTATGTTTGTATATTTGTATATCCACTACTATCTCCCGAACGACTTCACCGATTTTAATCAAATTTGGTACACAGGTACTATGCTTTGTTTCAAGATTTTCTAATTTGGTGTTGCCACTTGGGGTGGTCCTTAGGGTTGCCACCTATCTAATTTGTTTTAAATATTAAGCAATATATGGCAATAAGGGTATCAAATGAAAGGTATTTTAGGCCGTATACCAACCAAAATATTTTCGAGTAGGATTTCCACTTAGGGTTGCCACCTGAACGCATTTTATTTATTCCTTCAGATAAAGACCAGTATCTCGGGAAAGGCTAAACCGATTTCGATAAAATTTGGTAGATGGATAGTATGCTTCCTTCTTAGATTTTCTACTTGGATGTTGCCACTAATGGAAACTTAGAGGGTTGCCACCTTTCCGATTTTTTTAAATATATGGAAATATGGGTATCATAGGGCGTATACCAACCAGAATATTTAATACACAACAGGTGTCGCCAATGTATGTTAAGTGACTTTTTGTGGTTAGTGTTCGATATTTTGGAAATTTATGCTCTTGGTAAGTAATATTATGAGGCGAATTCGAAAAATACCGAGCAAGTCTCGGTCACCCAGGTACTACAATATTAATCTTGTAACTACATGCTTTAGTTTCAACAATTAAATTATCTAATTGAATAAGTATTTATATATTTTATAATATAAGATAAGAAATCTCAAAGTTATTAACTATTTCTCAAGTTTTTTTATATGTAATTTAAATTATTTAAAAATTAATTAAGGGTTGATTTTAGATAAATTATATAATTTAAAATTGAAATATTTAATAATTTCAAAATTATTAATAAATTGTCAAAATTTATTTTCATGATAATTTAATGATTAGGGGCTAATTAAATATAAAATTATTGAGTTTTCAAAATTTATTTTTAAAATATTTTAATAAGTGTCATATTTATGATAAGAAGTTAGTTGAAAATAAAATTATCTAGTTTTTATTAATTGAGGGAAATATTTTACTTTTAAATAAAAATTGTTATTAAAAATTGTATGTAATTTTATATAATATATAATTTCAAATTTGTTTTCTATCTTTCAATTTATTTAAATTGAACTGTAGAATAAAATTATATTTGTTTTTTTAGTTTATTTTACATTTTTATATAAATTATTAAAAACTTACAACCTACAGTATTTTATAAATTATTATCTTATAAACTTTCATTTGTATAATTATTATTATTTGTATAAAATTATATTTTTATATAATAATACAATTTTAAAGTTTTATTTTGGCTTACGTTTTCATTACAAATTTGTTTTATATCTAAGTTTTTGCAATAATTTTTATTTATTTTAATAATCAAATAAATTTTATCTTATAACTTTAAACGAGTTATTCTTGTATATTTGTATATCCACTACTATCCGATTTAGATGAAATTTAGTATATATGTATGTACTATGCTTTGCTCTAAGAATTTCTACTTTGTTGACGCCACTTGGGGTGGTTCACAGGGTTGCCACCTATATAAATTTTTTTAAATACTAAGCAATATATTGATACCAAGCGGAAGGTATTTGACCCCGTATACCAACCAGAGTATTTGATATACAACAGGTCTCGCCATAGTTTGACAAACAGAGAGCGCTATGCCCATTTTGTTGACAGATAATTATGGTTTACATTTAAATGTGTCAAAAAGTATTATTATTCGTGAAATTTTTAAATTGTTACAATTACTGTCATATTGCTTAGAAAATGTTAAGAAATCAATCGTCGATTTGAAGAAACGATGCCAATGCTCGCCCCACCCGTGCTGCAAAAACTAGATGTTTGAAAAATATATGATTGTAAGTGAAGAAAATTCCTTTGTAATAAATGTTTTTAGAGAGTATAGCTGTTTGCGGAAAGCACAAAGCCAGCAAATCTTCGGAGCAACGTACTCAACGTTTGCAGAATTATCGTCGCCGTGCTTCACAACGTAGAGCCATCGCAAGTGTTGCTTTGTTTTAAGATTTTCTTCTTTGTTGAATTTTTTTCGAATAATCAAGCCCTAACCGCCAAACAGGGTTAAGTGACTTTTTGTGGTTAGTAAGATTATGCGACAAATTCGAAAAATAATGAGCAAGGCTCGGTCATCCAGGTACTTTTACTCTGAGGCCCGCTCTCATAAAAGCCGGTTAATTTATTCCTATTCGGCGATTCCTTAATCGCTAATTTTCTGAATCGACAATTTGGTCTTCACCAAAGCCTGGTTAAGTTATCGCCGATTAGACACATCATTGTGAATAAATTAGCAAAAAATTGCATTGTGAATAGGCAAAACAGCTGATTTTCGTTTTGTTTACGTTTTCACAAAAAGTAAATTAGTGAATTGGTTAATTTAATACATTAGTAATGTACTTTAAATGGCAAACAAACATGTATGACCATACATGGTGACCTGTATTATGAGGGTAAAGAGTATGAGACACGTTTAAAAGAGAAAAAACCAGGCGATTTATCTGAAGAGCTGCGTATAGCTCTTTTTATGCCGGTTGGACCGAATTCACATAAGATTCCGCCACCATGGTTGATTGCACAGCAACTATATGGTCCACCACCATCATATCTGAATTTAAAAATTCCATACCAGAGGGTACATCATTTGGCTGTCATGCTTTCATGGTACCAAGCTTTGATGGTACAACAGCGATATGGTCGAAGGCAACTGGTATGTGTTAAAATGAACAAAAGTTAATTTCCTAATCAAAATTATTTTGTTTAAGATAATTTGAGTGCGTTGCTACAGAAGAAATGACGGAAAACACGGTACTCATATATACATATGGTTCCAAAGTGATGGAAGGAGTAGGATCCGCATTGTACTATAATAACTTTGGGATCACTAAATCATTGAAATTACCAGATCATTGCAGTATACTCCAGGCGAAAGTCATAGCCATTAAAGTGGGAGCAGAAATAGCTGAAGAAAGTTAATTGTTCGGAGAACGTTTATGTCGATATCAAGGCCATTATTTCAAATCTGAGCTTACTAGAATGCAATAGAAGTCTTTAAAAACTTAGTATAGAACATATCTATTGGACCCCAGATCACAAAAGTGTAGAGGGAAACGAGAAAGATGATGAGCTAGCAAAGGGTGTAGTGGCAACAGTATTGACGTACCCATTCCACCAAGGAAATTAAAGCGAAGGTGCGCCTTACACATGGTTAAACAAGCAGACAAGGCATGCAAAGAAGTGCAAGGCTGTAAAACCTCCAAAATCCTGTGTAAGTCGTACGACATGAAACTAAACAAAAAACAACTGTATCCCTCAAAAGGGACGATTGTATACTACTAATTGGTATCCTTATATGGCACTGCCTTCTGGCAGGTCATGTCCACAAGATTGGTCTTGTTTCCGACAACATGTGTAGGAAATGCAAAGCGGGGACGGACACTGTGGAGCATGTCATGTGCACATTGCCCGCTCTATCCAGACTGTGGCTTCAAACTTTTGGAGAGGAACAATTGCCCAACCTAGCTTCACTTACAGAAATTGAGAGATTAAGGTTCAGAATTCGCCTTCTTGATGTCAATAGAAAAAATTTATGACAGTTGTATTGAAAGATTAAGGTTACAACGGCACATCAGTCTATAATTGGCGAGTTGATGTCGCTAGCGCTGATTTTAAGACCAGATATATTCTGTTGTTAACTTAGCTCAAAGAAACAGCAATCCCCAGCGCGATGATTTTGCAGGTGTGAAACATATTATGCGATAACCAGCAGCTACATAAGATCTTAAGTTAAACTATAACGCTCGCGGTCAGGCACTAGAAGGTTTCGTCGATGCAGACTGGGCTGGTGATAAAAGAAATCGTAAATCGTACACAGGGTTTGTGCTCTTTTGAGCTGGTTGACCAATCTCGTGGAAGTCGGGGAAACAGGGATGTGTGGTATTGAGCAGTACAGAAGCTGAGTATATGGCAATGTCCTTAGCTGTTAAAGAAACGTTGCATTGTAGAAGTTTAATAATAGAAATTGAATGCGGAAAAATTAATACACCAACAGTATTGTATGGTGACAATCTAAGTGCACAAAATTTGGCAAAAGGTCCTGTTTACCATTCCAGATCGAAGAATATTGACATCAGGTTTCATTTCGTACTAGAGGTTATCCAAACTGGTGATGTACAGTTAAAATACGTTTCAATCGAAATTATGATAGCATTCACATTTTGTGAAGTTTTTAAACTAAAGATGGTTAATGCAAGCAGATTCTCATTGAGGAAGGGTGTTGAAATAACTTGCTGATATCTACTTTGCAATTGAGGAGTTATGTGCAAAAAAGACACTTCTACAAAAAGTATGTTTTGAGATATTAGTGTTTTAAACTTTTGAAGCATTGTAACGTTTTTGTTGTTGTAGTATACAGAAAAAGGTATTGATATTATTCTTATCTAGTGTATTATCTTTTAACTTGGTAAAGTTATAAAAGCGACACTTCACATCGTTAGCCAAAAACCAGGAAAGCGAAGAATACATCTTGTTTTAACTTCATAAAAACGTGTACTCTGTAAATATCAATAATTTTTTATTCCAATCGGACTTTTTTACGTAACCTAGTACACATATTTACATACCTAAAAGCATTATGGAGCTGTACGGAAAATTAAATGGCGTCGAAATGATATTGAGCTAATACATCGTTCATGGGTACTAATTTCCATAAAAGACCAAGAATTGGGTCAGGGTCCAAAGAAATAAGCTTATCGTTGACAACACCAAGAATTTAAAGCAAAAATACATGCAGACATACATGGCATTTTTTTTTTGCTAAGGAACAAATTATTTTTATTTTATACTAGAAGGACCCGGCAGACGTTGTTCTGCCCAAATTTAGGGAAAAAATCGCACGATAAATAAAAAAGTTTGGAATATTTCGGTCCCTGGTCCACTTCCCGGAAAAAAATTACACCAAATTTTAGTAAATGCTTTTTGACTAATTGTGTCAGGATGAATGGACATTCAAAAGTTGATTTGATACCATATTGTAGGTAAATTTCAAGGTTTTAGGGCAATCACATTCTCACCGATAACTAAATTAACGATAAATTTATCGAAATATATCGAAGTAAAAATGAAACCCGAGACCATCCCTATTCGTTCGATACCCATATTGTAGGGTAATGTTAAGTTTTTTTGGCAATCACCGATAACTCAGTTATCGATAAATTTATCGAAATAAAAACATGCGACGGCGACCTAAATGATAATAAGTTTAGCAGCGGAAAACGATTTTAGTAAAATATACAAACCTCTCTTTGCTGATTTATGTGAAGGATTATTTTCCGTATATGTAATATAGGCAGCTAGAGCGGTGTTTGATCCTCAATCATTTGATAAGCAGCCTTGCCTTTTCTATTCGTATTACGGCAAATAATGGACTGTATGGTCGGGTGCATTAACGAAAAGAAAGTATCTACCTCACTTAAATTTTTTGTGCCAGGGCTTGGACCAACAAAGCGACCTTCACGAAAAATATTTTGTTTCCTTATTCGGTGCATGCCTGGGGGCAACTTGCTCCATTTTGTACCATCTTTGCCGAAGTAAAAATTTTCTTCCTGCTCTCCGTCCTCCTGGTCATCGCCCTCGTTTTCTTCACCATCGGTTTTTTCCTCCAAGCTGAGCTCCAGATCAGAATCGCCTCCATGTCCAATTTCAACAGGATAAATTTGTGTTTCAGCGTCAGAGTCAATTTCATTAATCATCACATTATTTTCAAAGGAGTTGTTGTGTACAGGATCCTCTATAGTAAAGTCACGCTATCTTCGTCTTCCGAATTTATGCTTTCAAGTAATTTTTCAAAGTACTTTTCTTTCATATCATTCGACAAGCTAAATATCAAGTTACAAAAAACAATTATCCCAAAATATAAATATATGTATATGATAGGAGAAATAAGGCACTTACCGAGCTGCTGCTGCGGAGCTCAAGATTTTGAAATTTTTCACTTCGTTTGCCATTTTTGTAAAACAATACCTTATTACAATTTAATTGTAAATAATAGCAACCTGACCCTTCTGAAAGTCCACAAAAACTAAAACTCTCAAACTGTATGCTCATATATATATTTACACAATTCATTTTAAATATATTCAAATCACACCAGCAACCAGCGAAAAAATTCCGAGAAAAATTTTAACTTGCTCATTTCCTGGAAAAATGTTTTCAATGCCTACTTGATTAGTAAATTTGAATTTTTGAACTGAAATTGGAATAAGCTCAACATCCAAAGTACAACAGCTGTTAAAACGTAGTGTCTTTACATATGTAAATACTGCTGCTTTATGTAGTTGAAAATTGGTGCGGCGGTGAAGGTTAACTTCATAAAAACGTGTATTCTGTAAATATCAGTAATTTTTTAATCCAATCGGACTTTTTCACGTAACAACATACATACATAATACATATTTACATACCTAAAAGCATTATGGAGCTGTACGGAAAATTAAATGGCGTCGAAATGATATTGAGCTAATACATCGTTCATGGGTACTAATTTCCATAAAAGACCAAGAATTGGGTCAGGGTCCAAAGAAATAAGCTTATCGTTAACAACACCAAGAATTTAAAGCAAAAATACATGCAGACATACAAGCCATTTTTTTTTGCTAAGGAACAAATTATTTTTATTTTATACAATAGTAAATACATATATTATTCTTATTCCAGTCCGAATCTGTTTTTTCCTAAGGAACAAATTATTTTTATTTTATACTAGAAGGACCCGGCAGACGTTGTTCTACCCAAATTTAGGGAAAAAATCGCACGATAAATAAAAAAGTTTGGAATATTTCGGTCCCTGGTCCACTTCCCGGAAAAAAATTACACCAAATTTTAGTAAAAGTGACATACTACCTTTGTACCAAATTTGAAGAAAATCGCACCATAAATAAAAAAGTTTGGAATATTTCGACCCCTGGTCCACTTCCCCGAAAAAAGTTAATAGTACATACATACATACATCCTATTTTATATATGTAGGTTATTGCCTACTGAAGAATTTACCTAATTCGAATATTGCTAAAATTTTGAAAAAAAGAGTATTGAAAAACGGTTTTCAAACATTTTCTTTTGCGGTGTTCGTTGGCATTTCAAAATTAGCGGTAAAATTAGCATAAAAAAGTGTTGAAAGGGTGTAAGTTTCTGAGCAAATTAATCAAAAAAGCTTTAAAAAAAAGCATTTTATTTTATTTTACTTTATTTTATTTTACTTTACTTTTTTTCTTTTGTTTGCCAACTGCAGAATCGTTTACTCCTTCGAACCGCATGAAAAAGTGGATTTTGCTAAGAACGGGATTTAGCAGGTATTTTATGCAAGCTTGGAGTATAGCAAGGGCGAAATTAAACCTGTGCTACTTCACTTTAGATTTATTGAGAATTTATAAAAAATCTTATTACATGACTACCACATTTTTTTGTTTTTTGAATTTTTACTTACATTATGATATTTTTATATTTTCTCCACACAATTAGTCGGTTATTTGTTAAAAATATTCACTTATATTTATTTATTTCAAATATATTCACTCAAAAATGTAAATGGTGTAATGAAATGACACCAAATGTTTTGACATTTTTATTTAATTTTGGCACTAAATGCTTTTTGACTAATTGTGTCAGGATGAATGGACATTCAAAAGTTGATTTGATACCATATTGTAGGTAAATTTTAGGGTTTTAGGGCAATCACATTCTCACCGATAACTAAATTAACGATAAATTTATCGAAATATATCGAAGTAAAAATGAAACCCGGGACCATCCCTATTCGTTCGATACCCATATTGTAGGGTAATGTTAAGTTTTTTTGGCAATCACCGATAACTCAGTTATCGATAAATTTATCGAAATATATCGAAGTCCAAATGTAACCTGGAGCTACCCCTATCGTTTGATACCCATATTGTAGGGCAATTTTAAGGTTTTTGTGCAATAATATTTTCACCGATAGCTCAGTTATCGATAAATTTATCGAAATATATCGAAGCCCAAATGAAACCTGGCGCCATCCCCTTTCGTTTGATACCCATATTGTAGGGTAATATTAAGGTTTTTGGGCAATCGAATTTTGACCGATAACTTAGTTATCGATCAATTTATCGAAATATATCGAAGCCAAAATGAAACCTGGGGCCCTCCCCTTTCGTTTGATACCCATATTATAGGGTAATGTTAAGTTTTTTGGGCAATCACCGATAACTCAGTTATCGATAAATTTATCGAAATATATCGAAGTCCAAATGTAACCTGGAGCTATCCCCTTTCGTTTGATACCCATATTGTAGGGCAATTTTAAGGTTTTTGTGCAATAACATTTTCACCGATAACTCAGTTATCGATAAATTTATCGAAATATATCGAAGCCCAAATGAAACCTGGCGCCATCCCCTTTCGTTTGATACCCATATTGTAGGGCAATTTTAAGGTTTTTGTGCAATAACATTTTCACCGATAGCTCAGTTATCGATAAATTTATCGAAATATATCGAAGCCCAAATGAAACCTGGCGCCATCCCCTTTCGTTTGATACCCATATTGTAGGGTAATATTAAGGTTTTTGTGCAATAACATTTTCACCGATAACTCAGTTATCGATAAATTTATCGAAATATATCGAAGTCCAAATGTAACCTGGAGCTACCCCTATCGTTTGATACCCATATTGTAGGGCAATTTTAAGGTTTTTGTGCAATAATATTTTCACCGATAGCTCAGTTATCGATAAATTTATCGAAATATGTCGAAGCCCAAATGAAACCTGGCGCCATCCCCTTTCGTTTGATACCCATATTGTAGGGTAATATTAAGGTTTTTGGGCAATCGAATTTTGACCGATAACTTAGTTATCGATCAATTTATCGAAATATATCGAAGCCAAAATGAAACCTGGGGCCCTCCCCTTTCGTTTGATACCCATATTATAGGGTAATGTTAAGTTTTTTGGGCAATCACCGATAACTCAGTTATCGATAAGTTTATCGAAATATATCGAAGTCCAAATGTAACCTGGAGCTATCCCCTTTCGTTTGATACCCATATTGTAGGGCAATTTTAAGGTTTTTGTGCAATAACATTTTCACCGATAACTCAGTTATCGATAAATTTATCGAAATATATCGAAGCCCAAATGAAACCTGGCGCCATCCCCTTTCGTTTGATACCCATATTGTAGGGCAATTTTAAGGTTTTTGTGCAATAACATTTTCACCGATAGCTCAGTTATCGATAAATTTATCGAAATATATCGAAGCCCAAATGAAACCTGGCGCCATCCCCTTTCGTTTGATACCCATATTGTAGGGTAATATTAAGGTTTTTGTGCAATAACATTTTCACCGATAACTCAGTTATCGATAAATTTATCGAAATATATCGAAGTAAAAATGAAACCCGGGACAATCCCTATTCGTTCGATACCCATATTGTAGGGTAATGTTAAGTTTTTTTGGCAATCACCGATAACTCAGTTATCGATAAATTTATCGAAATATATCGAAGTCCAAATGTAACCTGGAGCTACCCCTATCGTTTGATACCCATATTGTAGGGCAATTTTAAGGTTTTTGTGCAATAATATTTTCACCGATAGCTCAGTTATCGATAAATTTATCGAAATATGTCGAAGCCCAAATGAAACATGGCGCCATCCCCTTTCGTTTGATACCCATATTGTAGGGTAATATTAATTTATCGAAATATATCGAAGTCCAAATGTAACCTGGAGCTACCCCTATCGTTTGATACCCATATTGTAGGGCAATTTTAAGGTTTTTGTGCAATAATATTTTCACCGATAGCTCAGTTATCGATAAATTTATCGAAATATGTCGAAGCCCAAATGAAACCTGGCGCCATCCCCTTTCGTTTGATACCCATATTGTAGGGTAATATTAAGGTTTTTGGGCAATCGAATTTTGACCGATAACTCAGTTATCGATAAATTTATCGAAATATATCGAAGTCCAAATGTAACCTGGAGCTATCCCCTTTCGTTTGATACCCATATTGTAGGGCAATTTTAAGGTTTTTGTGCAATAACATTTTCACCGATAACTCAGTTATCGATAAATTTATCGAAATATATCGAAGCCCAAATGAAACCTGGCGCCATCCCCTTTCGTTTGATACCCATATTGTAGGGCAATTTTAAGGTTTTTGTGCAATAACATTTTCACCGATAGCTCAGTTATCGATAAATTTATCGAAATATATCGAAGCCCAAATGAAACCTGGCGCCATCCCCTTTCGTTTGATACCCATATTGTAGGGTAATATTAAGGTTTTTGTGCAATAACATTTTCACCGATAACTCAGTTATCGATAAATTTATCGAAATATATCGAAGCCAAAATGAAACCTGGGGCCCTCCCCTTTCGTTTGATACCCATATTATAGGGTAATGTTAAGTTTTTTGGGCAATCACCGATAACTCAGTTATCGATAAGTTTATCGAAATATATCGAAGTCCAAATGTAACCTGGAGCTATCCCCTTTCGTTTGATACCCATATTGTAGGGCAATTTTAAGGTTTTTGTGCAATAACATTTTCACCGATAACTCAGTTATCGATAAATTTATGAGTGATTTTTCGTACGGTCTATACGTGTTTGATCGGCTGCTACTTTAATTAAGCTAATACTTGCCATTTTTTTGTGTTTAACACTTCCAAAACACTACCGGAAGACTGCTAAAGAAAACAAACGCATAGTGCTTGTGAAAATTTGAAGTCATCCTGGTGCATTATTGGTTTTTGACTCAATTAAAATAAATAAAAATTTGTAAAACACAAAGGGTGCATACATACAAACAAACAAAATAAACAATAAATAAGTAAAATTTATGTAAAAAGTTTCCCGCTCACTTGTGCATGTACGTATGTGTTTTGTTTTGTTTTGGTCATCAGCTGATCTGTCATCACCTGCACCTGTCCTACCGCTGCGAGCGCCATCTACTTGTGAGTTTTAATAACAGCCCAAAAATATCCCAGCTAGCATAATAACTCATCATAGACTTGTTTGCTGGCAAGTAATGTCTTCCGGTGCTCAAACTGCAAACACATTGAAGCGACGGGCAAGCAAAGGCTCACCAATTTCAAAAACAGCCAAGCTTGAGGAGAGTGCCGTCGTGTCGTCTGTTGTTTTAGCGTTACGTGACGTTGAGGCAAAACTCCAAAAGCAGTCAGAAAAGCTTGACTCGCTGTTTGAGATACTATCCGGCAAGATAGATGAGCTTGAGAAAAAGCTTGAAAAGAGGCTAAACGAAGAGATTGCTCAGCTTGTGGTTAAGGCCGACGAATCTGATAAGCGTATTTCATCTTTAGAGAGCAAATTGGACGAATACAAGAGTGACGTAGAAAATCTAAGAGGCCAGGTGGAAAACTTAAGAGCTGATAAAAAACAAACTGAATTTACAGAAGACGCTGTGATTTTTGGAGTACCATTTGTTGAAGTGAAAACCTAAAAAAAGTTTATAATCAGATCTGCCTCTCGATAGACTTCCAGTCGCCTCAGATACGTGACATTTTTAGAGTTCGGCGGTCGGAAGAACATTCTAACGGCGTAATTATAATTAAATTTCATTCCACAATCGACCGAAATAGAACTCTGGGCGCCTTTCGTGAGTACAAAAAGAGAACTGGAGCCGTAATATCTCTTGAAGTAGTCGGACTGCAAGGAACATTTAATATATTTGAGAGTTTGTCACTTCCAAACAGGAAAATTTTGCAAGAGGCGATAAGGTTAAGACGTGCTGGTTCTCTCGTTGCAACTTTTACATTGCGTGGATCTGTGTATGTAAGGGACTCTAAGGACGCGCCGGCGACAAGAGTAAGTGTGCTCAGCGATCTACAAAAGTACATAAATCCCAGCACATAACTTTATATTTATAGTTTCAACATGTATAACTTTTAAATTCATTTTTATATCTCAACATGCTCTTTCTTTTTATGTAAAGATGGCCCATTTAAGTTTTTCTTCATCTCTATAGTTTCCTTTAACTTCAGTTTTTACAAAATGCCACCTATTGGCAGGTTAATTGGGGCTGGCGATAACAGTCGGATTATGCTTAATGTTTTGTGCCAGCAGGCAAGAGGTTTCAAAATTGTGCACTTTAATGCTAGGAGCTTAAATGTTGAAAAGATGGACTTCGTTAGGTATGTGTTTGAGTCATCATGGGTTGACGTTATGTGCGTAACAGAAACGTGGTTTGTAGAAAGTTTGGAAGATTCACATTTTAATATAAATAATTATACGCTGCTTAGAAATGATAGAATTACCAGAAAAGGGGGAGGAGTGGCGATTTACTTCAGAAATAATGTTCACTTTAGACCAATCTGCATGTCTGAAAGCTTAGGCAATAACACTGAGTATTTGTTGGCGGAAGTGTACAATAATTCGGCTAGATGTCTGATCTCCTGTGTGTACAACCCTCATTAGTCTGGACCCATACTTTGTTACTTTATCGTCTTACCTGATGAATTATGATAGTCTCATTGTTTGTGGTGATTTCAACGTGCATCTTCTAGTAAGGGATATTCGTACGGTTACTTTGCTGGATGAGGTATCTGGTGCTGGTTTACATGTTGTCAACACGCGTGTGCCTACAAGGTACTGCAAAAACAGTTCTCCGAGTTTACTTGATTATTTTATCGCATCAGACCCCTCGGCTATTCTAAAATTTGACCAAATTTCTTTCATCTCAGACCATGACTTGTTGTTCTGCACCTTTGACCTTCCTTTTGATCGTTGTCATACAACTAGTTTATATACATTTAGAGACTACCGCTCTATTGATCATATTGCTCTAAGCTCTGATCTATCTAGTGTAGACTGGTGCCAATGTTGGAATCTGGTTACTGCTAACGAAAAGCTTAGTTTCTTGAATGGCGAAATTCTAAAAGCTTTCAATAAGCATGTTCCCGAACGTGTAGTAAACACAAAGTTTAAGCCCCATCCTGCGAATGGTATAACCGTAATGTAATTGTAGCAATAATGAAGCGAAGCAAGGCATACCGGGAATGGAAGAAGTATAGGACCGAATATTATTGGAGCTTGTTTAAAATTGCCAGAAACACAGCCACCAAAATTGTTCGAACACAAAAACGTGAATATTTTAGGTCCAAGCTCAATCCATCACTTCCTTGTAATACATTGTGGCGTAATTTGAAAAATTTGCATGTATATGGCAAGGAAAAAGCTGATTGTAAACTAAATGCCAATGAACTAAATAATGCTTTCATTAGAAGTCCACAAAGTCGTGCACCAATCGATCATATCTCGGCTTGTTCAACTGCGCACTACTCGGGCACTCCTTTTGAGTTTTCAACCATGTCTGAGAATGATGTTGCAAGATGTATTTTAAAAATAAGATCCAACGCAGTGGGTGAAGACGGAATTTCATTAAAGTTCGTTAAAATCATTTTACCGTATGTATTAAGTTGCCTTACCCACGTTATCAATCATTGCATTACAACGTCATGCTTCCCTGATTTGTGGAAGGATGCAATTGTAAAGCCTGTGCCTAAATAACGCCCTGCAAGCTCACCTAGTGATTTTCGCCCGATAAGTATTTTACCTGCGCTGTCAAAGGTTTTTGAGAGACTAATAGCGGAGCAAATTACACTACATATTCAATATAATAATTTACTTTCGCCCTTTCAATCAGGATTTAGAGCCAAGCACAGTTGTTCAACTGCGCTTTTAAAGATATTAGATGATATTCGGGTGCCCTTTGATAGAAATCAGCTTACGTTGCTCATATTGTAGGGTAATATTAAGGTGTTTGGGCAATCGAATTTTGACCGATAACTTAGTTATCGATCAATTTATCGAAATATATCGAAGCCAAAATGAAACCTGGAGCCCTCCCCTTTCGTTTGATATCCATATTATAGGGTAATGTTAAGTTTTTTGGGCAATCACCGATAACTCAGTTATCGATAAATTTATCGAAATATATCGAAGTCCAAATGTAACCTGGAGCTATCCCCTTTCGTTTGATACCCACATTGTAGGGCAATTTTAAGGTTTTTGTGCAATAACATTTTCACCGATAACTCAGTTATCGATAAATTTATCGAAATATATCGAAGCCCAAATTAAACCTGCGGCGATCCCCTTTCGTTTGATACCCATATTGTAGGGCAACTTTAAGGTTTTTGTGCAATAACATTTTCACCGATAACTCAGTTATCGATAAATTTATCGAATATATCGAAGCCCAAATGAAACCTGGGGCCATCCCCTTTCGTTTGATACCCATATTTTAGGGTAATATTAAGGTTTTTGGGCAATCGAATTTTGACCGATAACTTAGTTATCGATCAATTTATCGAAATATATCGAAGCCAAAATGAAACCTGGGGCCCTCCCCTTTCGTTTGATACCCATATTATAGGGTAATGTTAAGTTTTTTGGGCAATCACCGATAACTCAGTTATCGATAAATTTATCGAAATATATCGAAGTCCAAATGTAACCTGGAGCTATCCCCTTTCGTTTGATACCCATATTGTAGGGCAATTTTAAGGTTTTTGTGCAATAACATTTTCACCGATAACTCAGTTATCGATAAATTTATCGAAATATATCGAAGCCCAAATGAAACCTGGCGCCATCCCCTTTCGTTTGATACCCATATTGTAGGGCAATTTTAAGGTTTTTGTGCAATAACATTTTCACCGATAGCTCAGTTATCGATAAATTTATCGAAATATATCGAAGCCCAAATGAAACCTGGCGCCATCCCCTTTCGTTTGATACCCATATTGTAGGGTAATATTAAGGTTTTTGTGCAATAACATTTTCACCGATAACTCAGTTATCGATAAATTTATCGAAATATATCGAAGTCCAAATGTAACCTGGAGCTACCCCTATCGTTTGATACCCATATTGTAGGGCAATTTTAAGGTTTTTGTGCAATAATATTTTCACCGATAGGTCAGTTATCGATAAATTTATCGAAATATGTCGAAGCCCAAATGAAACCTGGCGCCATCCCCTTTCGTTTGATACCCATATTGTAGGGTAATATTAAGGTTTTTGGGCAATCGAATTTTGACCGATAACTTAGTTATCGATCAATTTATCGAAATATATCGAAGCCAAAATGAAACCTGGGGCCCTCCCCTTTCGTTTGATACCCATATTATAGGGTAATGTTAAGTTTTTTGGGCAATCACCGATAACTCAGTTATCGATAAGTTTATCGAAATATATCGAAGTCCAAATGTAACCTGGAGCTATCCCCTTTCGTTTGATACCCATATTGTAGGGCAATTTTAAGGTTTTTGTGCAATAACATTTTCACCGATAACTCAGTTATCGATAAATTTATCGAAATATATCGAAGCCCAAATGAAACCTGGCGCCATCCCCTTTCGTTTGATACCCATATTGTAGGGCAATTTTAAGGTTTTTGTGCAATAACATTTTCACCGATAGCTCAGTTATCGATAAATTTATCGAAATATATCGAAGCCCAAATGAAACCTGGCGCCATCCCCTTTCGTTTGATACCCATATTGTAGGGTAATATTAAGGTTTTTGTGCAATAACATTTTCACCGATAACTCAGTTATCGATAAATTTATCGAAATATATCGAAGTAAAAATGAAACCCGGGACCATCCCTATTCGTTCGATACCCATATTGTAGGGTAATGTTAAGTTTTTTTGGCAATCACCGATAACTCAGTTATCGATAAATTTATCGAAATATATCGAAGTCCAAATGTAACCTGGAGCTACCCCTATCGTTTGATACCCATATTGTAGGGCAATTTTAAGGTTTTTGTGCAATAATATTTTCACCGATAGCTCAGTTATCGATAAATTTATCGAAATATGTCGAAGCCCAAATGAAACATGGCGCCATCCCCTTTCGTTTGATACCCATATTGTAGGGTAATATTAATTTATCGAAATATATCGAAGTCCAAATGTAACCTGGAGCTACCCCTATCGTTTGATACCCATATTGTAGGGCAATTTTAAGGTTTTTGTGCAATAATATTTTCACCGATAGCTCAGTTATCGATAAATTTATCGAAATATGTCGAAGCCCAAATGAAACCTGGCGCCATCCCCTTTCGTTTGATACCCATATTGTAGGGTAATATTAAGGTTTTTGGGCAATCGAATTTTGACCGATAACTCAGTTATCGATAAATTTATCGAAATATATCGAAGTCCAAATGTAACCTGGAGCTATCCCCTTTCGTTTGATACCCATATTGTAGGGCAATTTTAAGGTTTTTGTGCAATAACATTTTCACCGATAACTCAGTTATCGATAAATTTATCGAAATATATCGAAGCCCAAATGAAACCTGGCGCCATCCCCTTTCGTTTGATACCCATATTGTAGGGCAATTTTAAGGTTTTTGTGCAATAACATTTTCACCGATAGCTCAGTTATCGATAAATTTATCGAAATATATCGAAGTCCAAATGTAACCTGGAGCTACCCCTATCGTTTGATACCCATATTGTAGGGCAATTTTAAGGTTTTTGTGCAATAATATTTTCACCGATAGCTCAGTTATCGATAAATTTATCGAAATATGTCGAAGCCCAAATGAAACATGGCGCCATCCCCTTTCGTTCGATACCCATATTGTAGGGTAATGTTAAGTTTTTTTGGCAATCACCGATAACTCAGTTATCGATAAATTTATCGAAATATATCGAAGTCCAAATGTAACCTGGAGCTACCCCTATCGTTTGATACCCATATTGTAGGGCAATTTTAAGGTTTTTGTGCAATAATATTTTCACCGATAGCTCAGTTATCGATAAATTTATCGAAATATGTCGAAGCCCAAATGAAACATGGCGCCATCCCCTTTCGTTTGATACCCATATTGTAGGGTAATATTAATTTATCGAAATATATCGAAGTCCAAATGTAACCTGGAGCTACCCCTATCGTTTGATACCCATATTGTAGGGCAATTTTAAGGTTTTTGTGCAATAATATTTTCACCGATAGCTCAGTTATCGATAAATTTATCGAAATATGTCGAAGCCCAAATGAAACCTGGCGCCATCCCCTTTCGTTTGATACCCATATTGTAGGGTAATATTAAGGTTTTTGGGCAATCGAATTTTGACCGATAACTCAGTTATCGATAAATTTATCGAAATATATCGAAGTCCAAATGTAACCTGGAGCTATCCCCTTTCGTTTGATACCCATATTGTAGGGCAATTTTAAGGTTTTTGTGCAATAACATTTTCACCGATAACTCAGTTATCGATAAATTTATCGAAATATATCGAAGCCCAAATGAAACCTGGCGCCATCCCCTTTCGTTTGATACCCATATTGTAGGGCAATTTTAAGGTTTTTGTGCAATAACATTTTCACCGATAGCTCAGTTATCGATAAATTTATCGAAATATATCGAAGCCCAAATGAAACCTGGCGCCATCCCCTTTCGTTTGATACCCATATTGTAGGGTAATATTAAGGTTTTTGTGCAATAACATTTTCACCGATAACTCAGTTATCGATAAATTTATCGAAATATATCGAAGCCAAAATGAAACCTGGGGCCCTCCCCTTTCGTTTGATACCCATATTATAGGGTAATGTTAAGTTTTTTGGGCAATCACCGATAACTCAGTTATCGATAAGTTTATCGAAATATATCGAAGTCCAAATGTAACCTGGAGCTATCCCCTTTCGTTTGATACCCATATTGTAGGGCAATTTTAAGGTTTTTGTGCAATAACATTTTCACCGATAACTCAGTTATCGATAAATTTATGAGTGATTTTTCGTACGGTCTATACGTGTTTGATCGGCTGCTACTTTAATTAAGCTAATACTTGCCATTTTTTTGTGTTTAACACTTCCAAAACACTACCGGAAGACTGCTAAAGAAAACAAACGCATAGTGCTTGTGAAAATTTGAAGTCATCCTGGTGCATTATTGGTTTTTGACTCAATTAAAATAAATAAAAATTTGTAAAACACAAAGGGTGCATACATACAAACAAACAAAATAAACAATAAATAAGTAAAATTTATGTAAAAAGTTTCCCGCTCACTTGTGCATGTACGTATGTGTTTTGTTTTGTTTTGGTCATCAGCTGATCTGTCATCACCTGCACCTGTCCTACCGCTGCGAGCGCCATCTACTTGTGAGTTTTAATAACAGCCCAAAAATATCCCAGCTAGCATAATAACTCATCATAGACTTGTTTGCTGGCAAGTAATGTCTTCCGGTGCTCAAACTGCAAACACATTGAAGCGACGGGCAAGCAAAGGCTCACCAATTTCAAAAACAGCCAAGCTTGAGGAGAGTGCCGTCGTGTCGTCTGTTGTTTTAGCGTTACGTGACGTTGAGGCAAAACTCCAAAAGCAGTCAGAAAAGCTTGACTCGCTGTTTGAGATACTATCCGGCAAGATAGATGAGCTTGAGAAAAAGCTTGAAAAGAGGCTAAACGAAGAGATTGCTCAGCTTGTGGTTAAGGCCGACGAATCTGATAAGCGTATTTCATCTTTAGAGAGCAAATTGGACGAATACAAGAGTGACGTAGAAAATCTAAGAGGCCAGGTGGAAAACTTAAGAGCTGATAAAAAACAAACTGAATTTACAGAAGACGCTGTGATTTTTGGAGTACCATTTGTTGAAGTGAAAACCTAAAAAAAGTTTATAATCAGATCTGCCTCTCGATAGACTTCCAGTCGCCTCAGATACGTGACATTTTTAGAGTTCGGCGGTCGGAAGAACATTCTAACGGCGTAATTATAATTAAATTTCATTCCACAATCGACCGAAATAGAACTCTGGGCGCCTTTCGTGAGTACAAAAAGAGAACTGGAGCCGTAATATCTCTTGAAGTAGTCGGACTGCAAGGAACATTTAATATATTTGAGAGTTTGTCACTTCCAAACAGGAAAATTTTGCAAGAGGCGATAAGGTTAAGACGTGCTGGTTCTCTCGTTGCAACTTTTACATTGCGTGGATCTGTGTATGTAAGGGACTCTAAGGACGCGCCGGCGACAAGAGTAAGTGTGCTCAGCGATCTACAAAAGTACATAAATCCCAGCACATAACTTTATATTTATAGTTTCAACATGTATAACTTTTAAATTCATTTTTATATCTCAACATGCTCTTTCTTTTTATGTAAAGATGGCCCATTTAAGTTTTTCTTCATCTCTATAGTTTCCTTTAACTTCAGTTTTTACAAAATGCCACCTATTGGCAGGTTAATTGGGGCTGGCGATAACAGTCGGATTATGCTTAATGTTTTGTGCCAGCAGGCAAGAGGTTTCAAAATTGTGCACTTTAATGCTAGGAGCTTAAATGTTGAAAAGATGGACTTCGTTAGGTATGTGTTTGAGTCATCATGGGTTGACGTTATGTGCGTAACAGAAACGTGGTTTGTAGAAAGTTTGGAAGATTCACATTTTAATATAAATAATTATACGCTGCTTAGAAATGATAGAATTACCAGAAAAGGGGGAGGAGTGGCGATTTACTTCAGAAATAATGTTCACTTTAGACCAATCTGCATGTCTGAAAGCTTAGGCAATAACACTGAGTATTTGTTGGCGGAAGTGTACAATAATTCGGCTAGATGTCTGATCTCCTGTGTGTACAACCCTCATTAGTCTGGACCCATACTTTGTTACTTTATCGTCTTACCTGATGAATTATGATAGTCTCATTGTTTGTGGTGATTTCAACGTGCATCTTCTAGTAAGGGATATTCGTACGGTTACTTTGCTGGATGAGGTATCTGGTGCTGGTTTACATGTTGTCAACACGCGTGTGCCTACAAGGTACTGCAAAAACAGTTCTCCGAGTTTACTTGATTATTTTATCGCATCAGACCCCTCGGCTATTCTAAAATTTGACCAAATTTCTTTCATCTCAGACCATGACTTGTTGTTCTGCACCTTTGACCTTCCTTTTGATCGTTGTCATACAACTAGTTTATATACATTTAGAGACTACCGCTCTATTGATCATATTGCTCTAAGCTCTGATCTATCTAGTGTAGACTGGTGCCAATGTTGGAATCTGGTTACTGCTAACGAAAAGCTTAGTTTCTTGAATGGCGAAATTCTAAAAGCTTTCAATAAGCATGTTCCCGAACGTGTAGTAAACACAAAGTTTAAGCCCCATCCTGCGAATGGTATAACCGTAATGTAATTGTAGCAATAATGAAGCGAAGCAAGGCATACCGGGAATGGAAGAAGTATAGGACCGAATATTATTGGAGCTTGTTTAAAATTGCCAGAAACACAGCCACCAAAATTGTTCGAACACAAAAACGTGAATATTTTAGGTCCAAGCTCAATCCATCACTTCCTTGTAATACATTGTGGCGTAATTTGAAAAATTTGCATGTATATGGCAAGGAAAAAGCTGATTGTAAACTAAATGCCAATGAACTAAATAATGCTTTCATTAGAAGTCCAGCAAAGTCGTGCACCAATCGATCATATCTCGGCTTGTTCAACTGCGCACTACTCGGGCACTCCTTTTGAGTTTTCAACCATGTCTGAGAATGATGTTGCAAGATGTATTTTAAAAATAAGATCCAACGCAGTGGGTGAAGACGGAATTTCATTAAAGTTCGTTAAAATCATTTTACCGTATGTATTAAGTTGCCTTACCCACGTTATCAATCATTGCATTACAACGTCATGCTTCCCTGATTTGTGGAAGGATGCAATTGTAAAGCCTGTGCCTAAATAACGCCCTGCAAGCTCACCTAGTGATTTTCGCCCGATAAGTATTTTACCTGCGCTGTCAAAGGTTTTGAGAGACTAATAGCGGAGCAAATTACACTACATATTCAATATAATAATTTACTTTCGCCCTTTCAATCAGGATTTAGAGCCAAGCACAGTTGTTCAACTGCGCTTTTAAAGATATTAGATGATATTCGGGTGCCCTTTGATAGAAATCAGCTTACGTTGCTCATATTGTAGGGTAATATTAAGGTGTTTGGGCAATCGAATTTTGACCGATAACTTAGTTATCGATCAATTTATCGAAATATATCGAAGCCAAAATGAAACCTGGAGCCCTCCCCTTTCGTTTGATATCCATATTATAGGGTAATGTTAAGTTTTTTGGGCAATCACCGATAACTCAGTTATCGATAAATTTATCGAAATATATCGAAGTCCAAATGTAACCTGGAGCTATCCCCTTTCGTTTGATACCCACATTGTAGGGCAATTTTAAGGTTTTTGTGCAATAACATTTTCACCGATAACTCAGTTATCGATAAATTTATCGAAATATATCGAAGCCCAAATTAAACCTGCGGCGATCCCCTTTCGTTTGATACCCATATTGTAGGGCAACTTTAAGGTTTTTGTGCAATAACATTTTCACCGATAACTCAGTTATCGATAAATTTATCGAATATATCGAAGCCCAAATGAAACCTGGGGCCATCCCCTTTCGTTTGATACCCATATTTTAGGGTAATATTAAGGTTTTTGGGCAATCGAATTTTGACCGATAACTTAGTTATCGATCAATTTATCGAAATATATCGAAGCCAAAATGAAACCTGGGGCCATCCCCTTTCGTTTGATACCCATATTGTAGGGCAATTTTAAGGTTTTTGTGCAATAACATTTTCACCGATAACTCAGTTATCGATAAATTTATCGAAATATATCGAAGCCCAAATTAAACCTGGGGCCATCCCCTTTCGTTTGATACCCATATTGTAGGGCAATTTTAAGGTTTTTGTGCAATAACATTTTCACCGATAACTCAGTTATCGATAAATTTATCGAATATATCGAAGCCCAAATGAAACCTGGGGCCATCCCCTTTCGTTTGATACCCATATTTTAGGGTAATATTAAGGTTTTTGGGCAATCGAATTTTGACCGATAACTTAGTTATCGATCAATTTATCGAAATATATCGAAGCCAAAATGAAACCTGGGGCCCTCCCCTTTCGTTTGATACCCATATTGTACGATATTTCTATAGCTATATGCGAAATATCATAAGTATAGGTTCAATATACTTAGAGTTATATGGAATAAAAAAAATTTCGAAAAGAAACGGTCCCTAGCAGGGTCGGAACCCCCAAAATTAAAAAAAAAGCCTATAGCTCCTTCCAGACTATAACCTGTAGGCGTGCCAAATTTCAACAAAATCCGTCCAGCCATTCTCACGTTTTTATGGAACAAAAGCAAACGTCTGGACATCCAAACATCCAAACATCGCTACATTCACATTTATAATATTAGTAGGACAATAGTAAATACATATATTATTCTTATTCCAGTCCGAATCTGGTTTTTCCAAATCAAATTAACTTCTAAATTTTCTTCTTTTTTTATGTTTCCAAGGGCTAAAGGAACAATAGCATTCATTATAGTTTTCACCAGCTAATAATATTCCTGAAGAGGTATAATTTGTTGTTGTAGTATACAGAAAAAGGTATTGATATTATTCTTATCTAATGTATTATCTTTTAACTTGGTAAAGTTATAAAAGCGACACTTCACATCGTTAGCCAAAAACCAGGAAAGCGAAGAATACATCTTGTTTTAACTTCATAAAAACGTGTATTCTGTAAATATCAATAATTTTTTATTCCAATCGGACTTTTTCACGTAACCTAGTACACATACATATTTACATACCTAAAAGCATTATGGAGCTGTACGGAAAATTAAATGGCGTCGAAATGATATTGAGCTAATACATCGTTCATGGGTACTAATTTCCATAAAAGACCAAGAATTGGGTCAGGGTCCAAAGAAATAAGCTTATCGTTAACAACACCAAGAATTTAAAGCAAAAATACATGCAGACATACAAGCCATTTTTTTTTGCTAAGGAACAAATTATTTTTATTTTATACAATAGTAAATACATATATTATTCTTATTCCAGTCCCGAATCTGTTTTTTCCAAATCAAATTAACTTCTAAATTTTCTTCTTTTTTTATGTTTCCAAGGGCTAAAGGAACAATAGCATTCATTATAGTTTTCACCAGCTAATAATATTCCTGAAGAGGTATAATTGAGAATGCAATACGTTATTAACTTAGAGTTGTTATTCGTTTTGAGAAAAAAGTTTGTTAAGCTCTTGGTCCCAACTTTTGATATAGACTGCTGCTTCGATAACTAGAAAAGGTGATGGATTTTTCCGGAATTCGCGCATGATTAACAACTTATTGTACTAAAATTTAATCCGATACATAGCCATATACTTCAAATAAATAAAATTTTGATGAAAATTCATCGAAATTTTGCATACACCTTTTAAAAATAATTCATGTCTCCTAGTGCCCTTTTTGCACGCAACTCCTCAATTGTTTCTGTAAGTTAAATGCATTCTTTGATTCTTAACCTTGATATTGTGAAAAATATTTTTGGCATTCGTTGCTGTAAAATAAATGAATCAACATATATTTCATCGATAGTATTTTATAAAATATTTTTTTTATAAATTATTATTTTAAGAAATAATTATTTTTATAAGTTATAATTTTTATAAATTATAATTTTCATAAATTATTATTTTTATAAGTTACTAGAAGGACCCGGCAGACGTTGTTCTGCCCCAATTTAGGGAAAAAATCGCACGATAAATAAAAAAGTTTGGAATATTTCGGTCCCTGGTCCACTTCCCGGAAAAAAATTACACCAAATTTTAGCAAAAGTGAAATACTACCTTTGTACCAAATTTGAAGAAAATCGCACCATAAATAAAAAAGTTTGGAATATTTCGACCCCTGGTCCACTTCCCCGAAAAAAGTTAATAGTACATACATACATACATCCTATTTTATATATGTAGGTTATTGCCTACTGAAGAATTTACCTAATTCGAATATTGCTAAAATTTTGAAAAAAAGAGTATTGAAAAACGGTTTTCAAACATTTTCTTTTGCGGTGTTCGTTGGCATTTCAAAATTAGCGGTAAAATTAGCATAAAAAAGTGTTGAAAGGGTGTAAGTTTCTGAGCAAATTAATCAAAAAAGCTTTAAAAAAAAAGCATTTTATTTTATTTTATTTTACTTTATTTTATTTTACTTAACTTTTTTTCTTTTGTTTGCCAACTGCAGAATCGTTTACTCCTTCGAACCGCATGAAAAAGTGGATTTTGCTAAGAACGGGATTTAGCAGGTATTTTATGCAAGCTTGGAGTATAGCAAAGGCGAAATTAAACCTGTGCTACTTCACTTTAGATTTATTGAGAATTTATAAAAAATCTTATTACATGACTACCACATTTTTTTCTTTTTTGAATTTTTACTTACATGATATATTTATATTTTCTCCACACAATTAGTCGGTTATTTGTTAAAAATATTCTCTTGACACAGTTTATTTATTGGAAATTGACACAATTTGTAGTTTATTTATTTCAAATATATTCACTCAAAATGTAAATGGTGTAATGAAATGACACCAAATTTTTTGACATTTTTATTTAATTTTGACACTAAATGCTTTTTGACTAATTGTGTCAGGATGAATGGACATTCAAAAGTTGATTTGATACCATATTTGTAGGTAAATTTTAGGGTTTTAGGGCAATCACATTCTCACCGATAACTAAATTAACGATAAAATTTATCGAAATATATCGAAGTAAAAATGAAACCCGGGACCATCCCTATTCGTTCGATACCCATATTGTAGGGTAATGTTAAGTTTTTTTGGCAATCACCGATAACTCAGTTATCGATAAATTTATCGAAATATATCGAAGTCCAAATGTAACCTGGAGCTACCCCTATCGTTTGATACACATATTGTACGGCAATTTTAAGGTTTTTGTGCAATAATATTTTCACCGATAACTCAGTTATCGATAAATTTATCGAAATATGTCGAAGCCCAAATGAAACCTGGGGCCATCCCCTTTCGTTTGATACCCATATTGTAGGGTAATATTAAGGTTTTTGGGCAATCGAATTGTGACCGATAACTTAGTTATCGATCAATTTATCGAAATATATCGAAGCCAAAATGAAACCTGGGGCCCTCCCTTTTGGTTTGATACCCATATTATAGGGTAATGTTAAGTTTTTTGGGCAATCACCGATAACTCAGTTATCGATAAATTTATCGAAATATATCGAAGTCCAAATGTAACCTGGAGCTATCAACTTTCGTTTGATACCCACATTGTAGGGCAATTTTAAGGTTTTTGTGCAATAACATTTTCACCGATAACTCAGTTATCGATAAATTTATCGAAATATATCGAAGCCCAAATTAAACCTGGGGCCATCCCCTTTCGTTTGATACCCATATTGTAGGGCAATTTTAAGGTTTTTGTGCAATAACATTTTCACCGATAACCCAGTTATCGATAAATTTATCGATAAATTTATCGAATATATCGAAGCCCAAATGAAACCTGGGGCCATCCCCTTTCGTTTGATACCCATATTGTAGGGTAATATTAAGGTATTTGGGCAATCGAATTTTGACCGATAACTTAGTTATCGATCAATTTATCGAAATATATCGAAGCCAAAATGAAACCTGGGGCCCTCCCCTTTCGTTTGATACCCATATTGTACGATATTTCTATACCTATATGCGAAATATCATAAGTATAGGTTCAATATACTTAGAGTTATATGGAATAAAAAAAATTTCGAAAAGAAACGGTCCCTAGCAGGGTCGGAACCCCCAAAATTAAAAAAACAAATATCCTATAGCTCCTTCCAGACTATAACCTGTAGGCGTGCCAAATTTCAACAAAATCCGTCCAGCCATTCTCACGTTTTTATGGAACAAAAGCAAACGTCTGGACATCCAAACATCGCTACATTCACATTTATAATATTAGTAGGATTATTTTTATAAATTATTAATTTTACTACTGTATTTTTTGCTGGTTCGAGGTCAATATTGTTAAAGAAAAACACAATTATTTTCTTTCTTTTATTTCCAATATATTTCGGCTATTTCAAGGTAACCATCTTCATGGAACTCTATATAAGTAAAGGTAGAAATAAACAAGTAACATTTAAACATCAACAAACTATGAATAACCATTCTAACACATATGTACAAACATTATTTTTCGATTTGTAGTTCAGTCTTATGTTTGGCGGAGTGTTTATTATATGTAGCATTTCTAACGTGAATCGTGTATTGTAGTCAGTGTTGCCATTTTGGTGCTTTTAGAGCTAGATCTAGCTCTTTTTTTTTGTCGTTAAGCTCCAAAATTCTGTTTTAGCTCCTAGCTCTTTTTCTAGTCCTTTTTTTCAATTTTAGCTCTTTTTTGGCTCCAAATTTATTTGTAAAATGGAGAAAGTTTTTATTTCTTTTATAATCGACGTCGATATTATTATATTAGTTTCATTGTGTACCATGTGGCAACTTAGTTTCCCTCACCGATAACAAATACCTAAATCGGTTAACTTATGATTAACCATATGTTTATTTTGCGAACAAGAATCGAAATGGAAAGGTAAGTAAATTGTGTGTAAAAAACACTTTCCTAAGTTGCTAAAGATTCTGAACAACCTTACCCCCCGATTCTGTCTTCATGATCAATAAATATCAAATCATGTTTTGCAGCGATTGCAAGTAGATACCTAATTGAGGTGTACCTAGCGACTGGAGCAAATGTCTCGTCGTAATCGATGCCTTTTATTTGTGAAAATCCTCTCACAACAAGCCTTGCTTTGTGTCGAACTGGCTTTCCGCTACTATCGCTTTTTAATTTAGTGTCGATTGCCTTTTTACCAAGAGGCAAGTCGGTTAGATACCACGTATTATTTGCTGTAATTGAGTCCATTTCTTCTTTTATGGCCGCCTTCTACTGATGGGAGTCTACTCTAGCTAGGGCTTCTTCTAATGTGTTAGGATTTGTCGAATTCTCAGTTTCATAAAAATTAAGGTTTGCATAATGTTTGTTCGCGATTCGCTTTGACCTGAGTAAATTTAACTCGTCTGCCTGTTCATTTTCAGCTTTCATCTGACAATTCATCTTGCCTTTCTCCCCCTTGAATTATCAGATGCTGTCAAATTTCACACCGATGCCATAGGCCAAAAGAATTACATTCAGCCATAGTAGTTTCATTACCTTGATCTTCTTCAGTATTCAATTTATACTAATCATTTTTTAAGCTTGCGGTTGCAACTAGATCGTTGTTTTTGTTGTATGTTTCACATAGTTCATTTTCGAACACTACTTTGTTTCCGTTTTTCGTCATTTGCCTTACCGACAGTAAATTGGGACATATTCTACGTCTTTCACGGTCGCTTCTATTCCCGTCGTTAACATGATTTTCGCGTCGCCAATTCTCTTAACAGATATTTTCTTATTTTTGCCACAGTCACGCTTTTATTTTCAACATTTCGCTTATTAAACAATATTTTGCTTTCGTTTACCATATGTGCGCTCGCGACCGAGTCTACAAACCATGATACAATAAACAGGTAGACGCAGGAATAAAAAGCAACCCTGCTATGTATTTTGCTGGTCGGTAAATTGTCAACAATTTCTTGTGTCAAAGTGATGGAAATAATGGCTGGTTATTGCTGCAAAGTTTGTTGCGCTGATACCATGAATAAATCGCATTGCCGGTATCAGCGCAATGTGTTAACGCAATTGCGCATAGTATTATTTTGGCACTGCTCGATTGTATTTTTGCTCAGAACAAAGGCTGGCATCAATTTGGTGGGAGCGCAGTTTAGAAAGCACCACCAATCTTAAGATAAGGAATCCGAACTCTAAACCTAACCTAAAAATTATAAGAAAACCCATTTTTGCTCCTGTTTAGGAAACACCGAGTTCAAAGCCATACTTTTTCATAGTTTAATACAAAAATAAATTATTCAAATATTATTTATAAATTTTCAATGGTTTTAGAAATGGTACAGCTATATCAACGCAATAACACTAAGGCACCCAACGTTACTCAGCTTTCATATAAGAAGTTGACATTTTGTTATTGTTTACATGTGCACAAAAATGTAAGAAATTAAAATTAATGCTTTTACAGCAAATTTATACTATTTTGCGAGTTCAGTGGTTAGTTTTAGAAGTGTGGCGGTGATATATTAATTATAAAGATGTGATAGGTTGAGTGCTTCCCCCAAAATCGGAAATCTTTTTAGTTAGAACCTGAAGCCTCTTAGAGAAAGGCTTTTTCCAAGTCCCACTTCCTTTTGAGAACTGCAAAATAACTTTTTCCTATCGTTTCACTTGTGAACATCTTTTTCCCATTGAACAAACACTTTTTTGAATCGTATTTTAGTGTAATAAACCAAAAAATTTTAAATTATAAAATTACTGCTCAATGTAAACAAAACAAAAATATAAACAGACATTGACAATCGGAAGACCACTTCGAATGAAAAAAAATAAAAAATGCAACTCTGATGCGGTTACCTGTTAATTGTACCATGCTACAAACCAATCAGCTGATTTCTCTCCACTTGCCATAAACGATGCTAATAGGACTGCCTTTGGGTTCTTTTGCTTAGAAGGGTTGTATTTTTTGCGCCTATTAGGACAATATTTGTTATAATGTCCAAATTCTGTACAAGAGTAGCATTGTATTTTAGCCCTATCAAATTTGTCTTTTTTACACTGAAATACACTGTCGCTATTTTTTTTATCAAATTTAGCATCCTGCAGAAGGAGATTTTTGACTGAATCTATGGTTAGTTTAGATTTTGTCTTTTCCACTGCTATGACCAGCGAGCGGAATTCACCAGGAAGACCTGCCAACATAAGTGATGCCACCAATTCTTCATATATATTTAGACCCGCATTTTGCACTTTCGGTGATGTCATGACCACGTTGTTAATGTAGTCTTGCATGTTATCACAATCTTCAAGTTTTAATTGAACTAATTGCTTTAGCAATTCAACTTTCCTAGTGAGTCCATTGTCTTCATAAGCTGCAACTATAACACCCCAAGCTTCTTTCGCACTCCCAGCTTTGGCAATGTGCGCAAAGTTATTGGGTTCAACCATGAAGGTGATTTCTGCCATTGCGCGTTCATCTGACTCGATTTCTTTTTCCGTGCGATTCTCCGATAATCCTTTTTCAATTATCTTCCAGGAGTTTCGCAATACCAGGTATGACTTAGCATGCCTCTTCCAGGTGTCGAAGTTCTTACGCCCTCGCAGTTTCTCGAACGGGAAGGTAATTGAACTAGTGCTTGACATTTTATCGAGCTATGCCGAACCAATCTTTTACTGTACATACGCTATTATTTGCTTATTCGCAAGTATTTATTGGTTTTGTACTAATTTGATAATTTTTGTTGAGCTTTAAGCCAGAATTTGAATAAAACTTCTTTTTTAGTACTATTCAAATATTTATTGGTTCGATATTTCGACTTCAACCTGAAGTCATCATCAGGAAACTACGAAAAAGAAACACATTAACATAAACATTTTTAAACATATAAGTCCGTAGCAAAACTCTGACTTACACATATGGATATGTATGATCGACTAAACAGAAATAACAAAGATAACTTTGATAAAGGCAAAAGAGCGACAAAATATAACTACATATAAATTGAAAATCCCGTAAATATAAACAATTTTCATGTACCGCAAGTGTAAACAAAAAACATATGTATACAAAAATTTTACATATCAACAAGAGTTATAAATTATAAATATATACATATATGTACGTATGTATGTTCGTTTTAATGCATATTACGCTCTCAACATTGCGAGAGTTATTGCTCTAACTTAGTGAGTATGATTAACTGACCACTGCGCGATGTTGTTGTTTTAAAACCAAATTCCTGTAGGTTTGTGCACAATTCTCGGTGTCTGTTTTAAAGTTCATTTTTACCTCATTAGGGGTGTTCAGAATATGTAAAGTTTCCAAAATAAAGCGCTTATTATAATTTTTCTCATGTTCCAGAATGGAAACGTTTTCAAAATCTGGATGGTGTCCTGTGTCCTTGCAATGCGCTGCCAATGCTGTTTTGTTTTCTGGATTATTGTGTCTTAATTTAATGTTGGATTTGTGGGCGGAAAGCCTTGTCTTAAGTTTAAGTTTAGTTGTCCCTACATATACTTTTTCACATACGTGGGACCCGTCGCCGTTGCATGGAATTTGGTAAACCACGTCGGATTTCTCATAAATTGAAATTTTGTCCTTCATATTGCTATAGATTGGTCGTAGAGTGTTGTTGTATGTAAACGCGATTTGATATTTTTCCTTATTATATAAATTTGAACCTTTGATCTTTTCAGACAACCTTGGGATATATGTCATTGATTTATATATTTTATCGTCTTTCTCGGTTTTATTGTTGTTAGTGTTAAGTGTGTGATATTTATGGATAAGTTTTTTAATTAAAGGCATGGGAAATGAGTTCTGTTCCAGGGGTTTTCTAATTATTCCTAAGTTTATGTTGTGAAACATCTTATAACTGATGTTAAGAACACTTTTTATAAATTTTTTTGCTGTGTTTAAAATAGTGTTTGGTGAGTGCTTGGAATTATAGTTGATTAGTCTACCGGAAGCTGTTGGTTTCTTATACCAATCAATGTATAATTTATTGTTATTTTTAATTATAAGTGTGTCAAGGTAAGAGTCGGTTATCTTTCTCCACTTCCATAGTAAATTGTATGGATTTGAAGTAGGTGTTCAATAATTTTATCATATTTTCCATTTCGCTCGTTTTGACGATGGCAAATAAGTCGTCAACGTATTTTGTTAGTAATCGTGGTTTGCTTTTTGATTCCATCTCGAATTTCGTTAGCAGCTATTCCAAAACTATGTCTGCTATCACTGGAGAGGCTGGAGATCCCATTGGCATTCCTGATCGCTGTTCGTAAATTTTATCGTTGTATTTCAAATATCTATTGTCTTTTACACAAAATTTGACTATGGTCATGAATAATTTTTTTGTCAAACATGTGTGTTCTTTAATGTCAATCCACCTTGAAGCAATAATGTCAATAGCCGCATCCACGGGGATGCTGGGGAACAGGGAAACGACGTCAAACGACACCAAACTTTCATCATCGTAAATATAGGTGTCTTTTACTTTCTCTTTGAACTCTGTGGAATCTTCGACATTGTATTTTGAGGATTTTGTAATATTTTTAAGTATACGAACTATATATATGCATAAGTTATAGGAAGGGGAACCGATAGATGAGCATATTGGCCGCAGAGGTATGTTATCTTTATGGATTTTTGGTAAACCATAAATCCTAGGCGGGTATGCATTTTTAGAAGTTAGGAAATTCTTTTCTTTTTCTTCAATGTGGCCGTTGTTGAACATTTTCATAACTAATTCATTGTTACTGTCCTGCATCTTGTTTGTCGGATCTCGTTTTAGGACCCTGTAGTCAGAAGTGTTGTTCACTATGGTTTGCATCTTCATCGAATAATCATTTTTCTCCATTGCTACAGTAACATTGCCCTTATCTGCATTGAGTATTAAAATTTGTGTATTTTTGTTGAGAAAATTTCTGGTAGAATTTAAGGTCGCACACATGAATTTGTCAAAAGATGAGTTTGTACTCTTTTTCATGTGTTCGTGTATCTATGCCGTGAAATTGTTTCTTTCTATTTCTTGCCTTTCTTTATTCTGCACTGTTTGAATAATATTCTCTCCGTCGGCTATAAACTTGAAAAGGGGGAATTTTTCTTTCTCTAATGGTAAAACGTTTTGGACCTAGAGATAAAAGCCGTTGAATGTCTTCAGGGATGTCTAAAGATGTGGTGTTGCAAAAAAAAAAAAAAAATTCTGGTACCACCCTAATGTTACATTTTTCTTTTTCTTTCTCTCTTAATTTTTCGTATTTAGTGATTTGTGTATTTCTAACTTTTTTGCTGAGATTATTTGTTAGGAAATCTTCGCTCTCAAAAAATGTCTTCGAGTGATCTGAGTCGAGGTTGAGTGTTATTTGTGCTATTAGTCTACTCTTCTCCTTTTCTTTTTGTCTTCTTAGATCATGTTTGATACGTATAATAAGGTTGAGGAGTTTTATTTGCCCATTCTCTATGTACCTTGACACTACTTTGTTGAACTTACGTGGAATTTTATTGTTGTGGATATTGTTGTTGATGGTGTATGTGATATTCTTGGTTGCATCTGTGATGAACTTTGGAACCAAACCGCTTCTTTTGCATCTCTCCAAAAATTTTGTCGATTCTGCTAGTCGGGTGATTTGTTGTGCGGTTTGTTGGTAACGCCTAATGGATCTTTTCGTGTGAGTGTCATACTTGACTTTGATGGTTTTATACACTTTGTGGGTGTTGTTGTTGTTTTCTCGGTGTGCTCTCCGATTTTCCATTTTATTGATGAATTTGATAGCCTTGGTTTATATAATTTGATAATTTTTGTTGAGCTTTAGGCCAGAATTTTAATAAAACTTCTTTTTTAGTACTATTCAAATATTTATTGGTTCGATATTTCGACTTCAACCTGAAGTCATCATCAGGAAACTACGAAAAAGAAACACATTAATATAAACATTTTTAAACATATAAGTCCGTAGCAAAACTCTGACTTACACATATGGATATGTATGATCGACTAAACAGAAATAACAAAGATAACTTTGATAAAGGCAAAAGAGCGACAAAATATAACTACATATAAATTGAAAATCCCGTAAATATAAACAATTTTCATGTACCGCAAGTGTAAACAAAAAACATATGTATACAAAAATTTTACATATTAACAAGAGTTAAAAATTATAAAAATATACATATATGTACGTATGTATGTTCGTTGTTAATGCATATTACGCTCTCAACATTGCGAGAGTTATTGTTCTAACTTAGTGAGTAAGATCAACTGACCAAATAAAGTACTAAAATAAAATTATTTTTCGCGACAAAGGCCCATAACCTGTTGTAATTATAAAGATTATCAGCACACGAAAGAAAAACACGTCAAGTAAGTATGAGTTACACCGGAAGAGAGAGAGAAAGTTTCATTAGGTATAAGAAAAGGAAGTTAATAACAAAGTTCACAATAGATTATTTTTGATGGTAATTCATTCACAATAATAATTGATAGAATATAAAAATTCTTTAAAGGCAATGAGGAAGCTATTATGTTGAGACATTTTTTATAAGCAGATTCAATAGATTTTTTAAATTTTATTTTTTGTGAATTTCATGATAAAGAAAAATATGTTGAAATGGATAAAAATAAAAAATTTATTGTAGGGTAAAGTTTTATAAAGACAAAATACATTGTTATCAGTTTTTGATCATCCAAAGTGAACATATTTGATTATGACGCAGCAAGTATTATGTAGGAAAAATTATTGTCAGTGTTGTTTTTATTAAAAACAATGTACGTATTTGGTTACTCCGCCTGTTCAATTTTATGGGAATTCCGAGTTGTATCACCAAAATTGTTAAAAATTTATTGCGAAAAGTGATTTCAAGATGACGATAACTTTTTAATCATCAAAACGAATCATATTTGATTATATGAAATGATCAATTTCATTGAAACTCATTATTTAGTTTCTAAAATAATGAAAATACAATCAACTGTCGATATTTTCAAAGCCTATTCCATCCAGCCATCCAAATGCAGTGTGGGACTTAGTTTAAGAAAAAAAACTACTACGTCGTAGACGACACAAAAAATCATCAAGGACTAGCACAGTCCCATCACAAAATATGTTACCACAAAAGTGGAATAAGTTTTACTTACTTGTACTTGTAGGATTCATGAATAATATGTCCCTCGCCTCGCGTCCAATAGTTTAAGGAAGTTGGATGTGCCTCTGTGAAACAATCGATTGTTACGTTGAAACCTTCTGGAGCTCCAACTAATTGGTGAGGTATCAAGAGCATTGGAGGAACTGTAAAAATGTTTGACATAAATATTTATTTTAAAGCTTTGTTACAGCTAGCTCTGGTTAAGTTGCATTAAAACAAAGTGCTTTCGTTGAAAGTTCTTCATGATTGAATAGAAAGGGAAAGTTAAGAGGCAACCTTCATAGCTTTTCATATTTTTCTTTCAGTCCCGATATTTATTTATTTTAAAAAGGCTGACCGTAATAAAAATTATAATACAAACTAATATATTTCGTATATTCAAAAAAATTTAACACCATTTTTACTAAATCATGTTATTTGGAAAACAAAAAATATTAAGGATTTTTTTTGGGATTTAAAAAAAAAATATTTTCGTTTCAAAAGTGACAGCAAAACACTACAAGAAAAATAAAAAATTTAATATATCGACAGCCCCACTGTAAAACCCCGTAAGTGACTATTTTTCCAAAAATAAGGTTCTGAGCCTTTCCCATAGATCGTGATATTTCGCGAATTAAAATGCAGTCAAAATCGGGTTACAACTTCACGTTTCTTTTCAGAGGTGAAATGTAATAACCGTCGATAATATGATAACACCCACATCACAGTTTTTCCCCTCTCCTGAAAAGTTTTTGGTTTTGAACATACAGGGTTTTGCAGTGTGGCTGTGGATGTTTTTATTCAGGTTAGGTTAGGTTCTGCTGGCAGGCCGCAAAAATCAGGAGCCTACTTGGGCCTATTTCTGTAAGTGAAGCTAGGTTGGGCAATTGTTCCTCTCCAAAAGTTTGAAGCCGCAGCCTGGATAGATCCCGCAATGTGCACATGACATGCTCCACAGTCTCCGTCTCCGCTTTGCATTTCCTACACATATTGTCGGAAACAAGACCTATCTTGTGGACATGACCTGCCAGAAGGCAGTGCCCTGTAAGGATACCAATTAGTAGTCTACAGTTGTCCCTTTTGAGGGATATAGTTGTTTTTGTAAGTTTCATGTCGTACCATTTACACAGGATTTTGGAGATTTTACAGCCTTCCACTTTTTTGCATGCCTTATCTGCTTGTTTAACTATGTGTAAGTCGCACCTTCGCCTTAATTTCCTTGGTGGAATAGGTACGTCAACCACCACTACACCCTTTGCTAGATCATCATCTTTCTAGTTTCCCTCTATACCTTTGTGTAGATATGTACTTATGTTCTATACTAAGTTTTTAAAGATTTCTATTGCATTCTAGTACGCTCAGATTTGAAATAATGGCCTTGATATCGACTGACTGTCGACATAAACGTTCTCCGAGCGCTTAACTTTCTACAGCTATTTCTGCTCCCACTTTAATGGCGGTGCAGAGAAATAACGCCCATTTCATTAAATTTTAAATGCAGAATACCGCAACCTCTATAATTAAAAATTATTCCCTTTATTTTATCTTTATTGCCAATTCAGAAAGGTGTTCTGCACAAAAATACCATGGATCCCGCCCATAGAGTGGGAACGGTGGCATGTTGCAACCACCCGGAGTTGGCATGGCGTAGTCCAGGGTTATTTATAATAAGCGCGGCCGAAGGCCGACAACGCAAAATTGTGTACTACGCAGAAGGAATAAGCATGGTGTACTTCAGGGTTGTTTTTAAAATTAAATTTTGCACACACGCGGTTTTGCACCCATAGAGGTGATATCTCAGATGGAAGGTAATTTAGTTACCTATCCAATGCAAATTTTAAAAATCGGTTGTATGGTATTGAAGGCATTTTGATTTAAAAAAAAGCTAATCAACAGTTCGTGTTGCTCGCGTAAAATCCTATGGGCGTTATTTCTCTTTTAAAAAGGAAATAAGAGCCATGGGCTTTCTTTCTTTTCACAGATGTGCGATATTTCCATTTAAAAAGGAAATATGGCCCATTGGCGTAATTTCCTTTTTGAATGGGAAATAACGCCAATGGGCGTTATTTCACTACATCTTTAATGGCTATGACTTTCGCCTGGAATTTACAGAAATGATCTTTCAATTTCAATGATTTAGTGATCCCCAAGTTAGTCTAGTCCACTGCTGATCCTACTCCTTCCATCACTTTGAAACCATCTGTGTATATATGTACCGTGTTTTCGTCATTTCTGCATCTCTCCTCCAGATCTCCGCCTCTATAGTGACTTCCAGGACCTCTTCGAAGCGCAGACAAGGGACCGTGTAGTCTATTTGTCTTGTCAAGGAAGATGCTATACTACTATGGCCAAATGATCTGCACTCAAACTGCCCCATGGCATATAGCTTGTTTGCACTTGTTAACGCTATGGTTTTCGCCATTAGGTTTGCGGGCGGTAGATGCAAAATGTTGGTGTGCTTTTAAGCGCACCCGTTATGCTAATCATAGATATTCTATAAACTTTCTCTGTTGACTTCATATACGTTTTCTTCGTTAAGGTGGTCCATCAGACCAGGGCCCCATGGAATACAATTGGTCTAAAATTCGCATTGAAAACCCAATAAAACAAGGCAGGCTAAAGACCCCAAGTGCAGCCCAGCATCCTCTTACCGGAAGCCGGCAAATCAAGGAGACTCTTATCGTCCGATATCTCTCCTTTCGCCGGTAGTGAAGTTGTTAGAGGCTATTCTGCTCCCATATTATACTGCAAAACCTGCAGCTGGCCAATCATCAACATGGCTTCTGTAAAAACCATAGCACAACATCAGCATTGAATGCCATCACGACGCAGATTAACTTCGGTTTGAACCAACACCAACCAAACCAGAGGACGGTTCTCGTGGCACTTGACCTGTCGAAAGCCTTCGACACGGTCAACCACGCCACACTCCTTGAAGACCTGGAGGAGACACCGCTTCCTGCCGGCCTAAAAAGGTGGACCGCTAACTACCTGAACGGTCGGCTGGCGTCAGTGCAGTTTCGAAACGAGAGATGTAGACCTAGAAGAATTAGACAAGGGGTTCCGCAGGGTGGTGTTCTTTCACCCCTTCTGTTTAACTTCTACATCTCGAGCCTCCCTCCCCCACCAGAGGGGGTCTCCATCGTTTCGTACGCTGACGACTGCACCGTGATGGCCACGGGCAAAGGACCTTCGACAGACGAACTTTGTACGAGACTTAATGACTACCTGCGCGACCTTTCCTGCTTCTTCACAGAGCGGAACCTGACACTGTCCCCGACTAAATCGACAGCGACCCTATTCACTACGTGGAATGCGCAGATGGGGCAGGAGTTGAATGTCCACGTAGATGGTGTTCCACTACCTACTGTCAACCACCCCAAAATTCTAGGGGTTACATTCGACAATAGCCTCACCTTCGCTAATCATGCCACCGCAATAGCTTCAAAGGTACAAAGCCGCAACAAGATCCTCAAGTCACTCGCCGGCAGTACTTGGGGCAAAGACAAGGAAACGTTGCTGGTCACCTATAAGGCTATTGGCCGACCGGTTATTGATTATGCTGCGCCCATATGGTCGCCTAACCTTCACGACACCCACTGGAGGAAATTGCAGGTCTGCCAAAACACCGCCATCAGAACTGCAACGGGTTGTTTGCTTATGTCTCCTGAGTCTCATCTCCACCAGGAGGCTCAAATGCTCAACGTTCGCGAGCATGCGGAACTTTTAAGTAGGCAGTTCCTTCTGAACTGCCACCGTCCCAGTCATCCAAATCGACAGCTATTGGATGAAACTCCGCCCCCTAGAGACATAAGGAAGCATCTCCTGAAGCATTATGATGAGATCCGGCATCACATCTCGTTGCCGTTTGATCTGCGGGACCATAGGCGGGCCCTAAAGGACCTCCACACTGAGTCGGTGGACAGATCCCTCAGATCCCGGCCTGTGAACCCCGTTATTGGTGCCCAACCACCCGTTCTTGCTGAGGAAGAACGTGTCCTTCCGAGGGAGACTAGAGTCATGCTGGCTCAACTTCGGTCTGGATATTGCAATAGGCTGAACTCCTATTTGTCCAGACTGAACCCTACCATACCTAACACATGCCCTGCATGCGGTATGGCCCCCCATGACACGCAACATCTCTTTTCGTGTTCTTCGGAACATACTCTTCTAACTCCCTTATCACTTTGGTCCAACCCTGTTGAAACAGCGCGTTTCCTTGGACTTCCGTTAGAAGAGCCCGATGACAACTAGGAGTGTTCTGGCCCTTTGGGCAGGGCGAAGCACTGCTAACAACAACAACAACATCCTCTTACCGATATACAGAGCTGCTGAGGCCTTTTTCCACCATTCTTGTACATTGAGTTTCCAGCTCAACTTGCTAACATATATAATACCTAAACATTTGGTGCTAACCTTGGGTTCTAATACCACATCTCCTAATTTTGGCTTTACCCAACTTGGCACTTTGTATTTTCTGGTGAATAATAATAGGTCTGTCTTATAAGCATTTGTGCTCAGCCCAACCTCGCAGGCCCAATCATAGATGATCTTAAGCGCTTGGCTCATCAGCGAGCAGCTTGTTAAGGGCCAGGTTCCACAGCAACGGCGATAGTACTCCACCCTGCGGGGTGCCTCTATGTACTACTTTTGTGGTTTCGTAACCGCCCCAACTGAAAGTGATCTTCCTGCATGTAGCCGATCCTATTTTCTAAGGCGGGATCCGTGCCAATGTGTGGTAGTCCGTCCATTATGGCTCGCTTTGAGAGATTTTTGAATGCTCCTGCTATGTCTAGGAAGACACCTATTGCAAATTTCCCATGTTCTAGTTCCTCCTCTATGTGCATAACGATCCATGCAGCTGTATCCACAGACCTGCCCTTGGTCTATGTGTGTTGTATATTGTAGATTAAATCCTCCTTCACATTTGATTCAATGTTAGTATTTATTAACTTCTCGAGGATTCTTAGTAAAAATGACGTCAGACTAATTGACCTGTAGTCTCCAGTGTACATGTGACTGCTCTTTCCTGCCTTTGGCAGATCTCCATACTTCCGGCACGTGCTTCAGCAGGCGGGGTGCAATAGCGCCTTGTGAAATAAGCCCTTTAAGGCCTTATTACACTATTGAAAGTGAAATAAGGCCTTTATTTCAAAAAAGGCTTTATTACACTTCGAAAGAGAAATAAAGTCTTAATTCTTTCTCTTTTTTTTAATGAAACAATAATATTCTAATTCTTTTTGTATTTTATTGAATAGTTACACAGAAATTTCACGTTAACCAAAGTGGGAAGCGTGGCACGCGCAAGGATATCACCGTGGCGGTAGCCACGGCTATGGCACACACCCGGAGTTGGAATGGCGTAGCCCAGGGTTATATTTGAAGCGCGGCCGAAGGCCGCCTACGCGGAAAGGTGCTCTGCACTTAAAAATCGTGGATCGGGCCTCCCTAACAATAATCCGAAGGGGGAAAAGCAATATTTTGTTTCTGTGAAAAGTTATTAGTGAAAAACCGAAAATTGACCCTGGTCAGATCCCCAATTCGGGGCCCCATCCACGTTTTTTATGTGCAGAACACCTTTTCGCGTAGGTGGCCTTCGGCCACGCTTTAAAAAATAACCCTGGGCTACACCATTCCAACTCCGGGTGTGTGCCATAGCCGTGGCTACCGCCACGGTGATGTCCTTCCACGTGCCACGTTTCCCACTCTTTTCTCACAGGCTAATTTGTGATTACAACAACCACATGAAAAATACAGAAAAATTGTGAACTTTAACGGATTTCACCCTCCAGATTATTGTTACGGAGGTGAAGACGCGTCTATTGATACCTCTACCTAGATTTTTGGACGTGTATTAACACTTGACCCTGGATGGAAAGTACTACCCAAGGAAGAAATATTTATATGTTGTTTAGTTTTTAAGTAAAATGTGTTCTATTTAATATAAAATAGTACAATTTTGATCACAATAAATAAAATAAAAATTTTTCATTTATTTACTTAAAATCGTGAAAATGGTTCGGTGGATGGCAGTGGGCGCGGGCGTCGGCGCGGATGTTTTTGTGTTTGGTTTATACTTCAATATTGTCCAAAGTGTATGGTTGATCTGTTTTAAACTTTTCCAATGCGTTAAAATCTTCGTTGTGTACGACATAGGCAACATTTGTAAATTTTTTGAAAAAGTGCGCAGTTCCAAGACTACAAGCTAAGTAATATTTCAATTCGTTATATCCCTGAATGCATTGCTGTAGTGAGATTTTAACGTTCTTAAATCTTAATCAAAGCACTTTTTTTTTGTTATTGCCCTTTATACATAGCCGGAGTATTATAGGGTTTTCATAAAATCATAATAGTGTCGTTAATTGGTAGATATAGGATATAATTAAATAACAACTAACTGTTTATACCAAAGAAGTTAAAACCAGAAAAATTGTATATTCCTTTAAATGGAATGTTAAAAATTAATCAAAAAATATTTGAAAATGTATTTCTGGTCAGGCAGAACAACGTCTGCCGGGTCAGCTATTTTTTAATAAAATCAGATGTAGAACATCCCATTCTCGCAAATATTACAAAGGTAGAAAGGTAAAGATATGGAATTAAATTAGTCAAGCAAGAACACCCAGAACAGTGCCCGCACAACATTGATAGTTTGAAAGCCGTTTAGATACTTCTAACTTTGATGGGTATTTGGAGGTTTGGTTAAAGCTATTTGACGTATTCATGATTAGTTCAACAGACTTACCTAAAGCTTAGCAGGTACCGAGCACAGTTCGAAAGTAGTACAAGGATAGAGCTTCTATATACCAATGCAAATGGAATATAGAAGAAATTTTGTTTATACGTGTAAGCGTGGGAAAGGTAAGGTGCTAAACTTTAATGTTATATATATTTATATTTTTTTATATATTTGTAAGTTTTGTTTTTATTATTTCCGATTTTGCGGAAAAATTGATATTTAGAAAAATTACAAAGCTAATCACAGCGATGGATATAATATAATATATTATATAAATGAACAGACCGTAAAAACCAAAAACAATAGATTTTTTTAATATTTAAATAGAGCTTATGAGAACATAAAGTTTCGACAGAAAACATTATGACTTGATGTTTTTGTATTTGCAGGTTTTTTTATGGTAAATTTTGGCCTTGTATGTAAATAATACCATTTAAAATTAAAGAGGAGAATAATGCATCGTTACTTCACAGGGAGTCATAGCTTAGTACTTAGAGTACTCAAACAGCGCCCTTGATATCGCAATATCAGAAAAGTGATCTGATGATAAGTAGGAACATTTTGAAACATGTAATCCTATCCATCGCTGAGTGCAAATCTTTAGAACTTTTCTCTAAGTATCAGTTTTTCCTTAAAAATTGAAAATTATAATTAACTAAGAATTATTATTAACCGGTCTTGAGCTCGCAAAACTTACAAATAAGTGCAGTTCCGTTGTTATTTTACAACGAGTCGTGACTTATCTAATCTAGAATTGTCATCAAAATCTTCTAACGGAAGTCTGAGAAACCAAAAGATTGGTGTAAGAAAAGTTGACTCAGTTGAGCAAAGAAATAGATTCTTAGTATCATGGGGAGACATAACAGATGACGCGCAGACATTTGGCATGTCAGGGTACAGCCTGGATAGGTAAGAGTTTAACCTATTAAAGTATTCAGAGCGAAGTTGTCCCTGGACTGTCCTGTCATTAGCTCGATTCCGCTTCAGACCGCCATTTATGTGACTTGTACCAAACCTGATTCGTTCGTTGATGTGGAAGGCGCTTTCAACAACGTGAGAGCCGACGCGATATCGGAAGCACTCGTAAGGGTAGGGGTGGAAGAGCCAATAAGGAACTGGATCACGTCCCTACTCCTTAATCGCGAAATATCAGCCGAGCTGGGGGGAGCAAAAGTTAAGAAGCAGATATGCAGAGGCACACCGCAGGGCGGGGTGCTCTCACCTCTGCTATGGCTCCTCACTATGAACGACATACTAATAAAACTTACCACAAGCGGGGCAAAAGTCGTGGCGTACGCCGACGACGTGGCGATCCTAGTCTCGGGTCCCTTTCCTTCCGTGATGAGCGAGATCATGGAAAGAACGTTGGCAAGACTAAGTAGGTGGGCACATGATTGTGGCCTCAGGCTAAATCCGGAGAAGACGGATTTACTACTCTTTACGAGGAAGTACAAGCCGGCTACTTTCGAACTACCGAAATTAAATGGCCAGCGGCTATCCCTATCTACTAGCACTAAATATCTGGGGCTCATAATTGACTGTAAGCTAAACTGGAAAGCGTGTATTGAGGAGCGGGTGCGGAAGGCCTGTGTCGCTTTCTACGCCTGCAAATCAATGTTTGGTAAAAAATGGGGTCTAAGGCCAAAGATGGTGCTTTGGTTGTACGAGGCGGTGGTGCGGCCTGTGCTGACCTATGGATCTGTGGTATGGTGGGAAGCTCTCCCGAAGAACTACAACCTCATCAGCCTACAAAAGGTCCAGCGGGCGGCATGTGTTGGTGCCACCGGGGCCTTGCGCACTTGTCCCACTGCGGCCTTGGATCCGATTCTAAACCTTCTTCCAATAGACTTGCACATACTGAGTACATCGGCGCAAACCGCACTCAGACTCAGGGAGTCCGGGTGCTGGAGGGATACTCAGCAGGGCCACAGTAGCATTCTTAACCATCTTCCAGCTGGCACTATAAATACCAGAACCGACTTTTATCCTCACAAACTGGAGTTTGAGAGCAGTACTATTACTTCAATTCCAAGCAGGAATGATGGAAAAGGGGCAGGGTCGGAGTTGACAGCGGCATCCAAATCTACACCGACGGGTCCAAGATGGATTCAGGGGTGGGGGCTGGCGTCTTCTCGGAGTCCCTAGACATTGCCGGATCATTCAGACTTCCATCACATTGCAGTGTGTTCCAAGCTGAAGTTCTTGCGATCTTGCAGGCCGGCAGATCACTCAGGGACCTGAACACAACTGGTAAAGTCACTATCTTTTCAGACAGCCAAGCAGCAATTAAGGCAATAGCAGCACCACATACTAGTTCGAACGTGGTGCACTCATGTAAGCAGATCTTGGCTGAACTAACTAACCTTGAACTATCCATTACCTGGATTCCGGGCCATAGAGGTATCGAAGGTAATGAGAAAGCCGATGAGCTGGCGCACAGTGGCTCATCGGAGGGTGATGAGGAAGCAATCAATATAGATATAGGGGCACCCTTAGCAGTAGCCAAGGGAAGCATCCAAAAGTATTACCGGAACAAAGCACAACTGAGATGGAGAAACACCAATAGTTGTGCAATATCAAGATCCACCTGGCCAAACTATAGCGAAAAGAGGACGAGAAGTCTTCTAAGCAGGTCAAGAGTTAGCACTCACAAACTCATAGCAGTCCTCACAGGTCAGTGGGCGATAGGCACGCATGCAGAAAAGATGGGAATTCCGCACCGTGATCACTGTAGAAGATGCGAAGACATTGATGCCGAAGAGACCGTTGAGCATCTCCTGTGTGGTTGCCCGGCTCTAGCCGGTAGGCGAATGAAATCCTTTGGGAGCCCCTTCTTGGGAAACTTGGATTGTATATCCGAGATAGGGATTCCAAATATCCTCGAATTTATAAACAACTCTGGTTGGCTGTAATAAATATCACTACTATATAAGTAGGTTAAACGAGTTTTTATGGCATCAAAACGGCTTCTAAAAGCTACTTGGGCGACCTGAGTCGCAGCCATTCTACCTACCTACCTACCTACCTGAAACCATGTTGATGTTCGGCAAATTCGCGGTGTAATAAAGGAGTAGAACAGTCTCCAATATCTTAACTACTGGCGGCTTTAAAATTGGCACAATATTTGCCTGTTTCGTTTTTTCTGGAATGACGAGGTGGATATGGAAAAATTGAAGACTGATGTTAAATATATTACATCCTCAACGAGTGCATGTTTTGAGATGACTATTGAGTTGGTGTTTTTATACCTCTTGATGGCTTCGTGCACCTCCGAGGTAGTGATGGGAGCGGGCGCTTGTATATCTTTCCGATTATACTTTAGACTGGTGGGCCGTTTCATTTCTTTATCCACTGGAGAATATTAGTATTATTAGTAATAGATATTTTGCCATTTGGTTTAGTCGGATTGGGCAAAGAGTTGACAGTAGACCATAGTTTGCCATCACCCAGAGAGATGTTAAAAGACCTTAGATGCTCCCCCCACCTTTCCAGTTTGTGTTGACAAACCAGTCGTCTGATTTACGCAATTGAGATTCGCCGAGTCCAAGCGTCTCACATGGTCACGTTCATTTGCCAGGCCGCTGCCTCAGCGGTGAAAAACTGTCGAGCCTCCTTTATTCTCGCTGTCGGAATGAATTGATTTGAGGCAGAAATTTCGCCCTTGAGAAACGTTCTATCAGCCTCTAGTACGCCAGACGAAACAGGAAGAGCAGTGAAGCAGTTCTCTGTAAATTCGTTAAAATTACCCAGTTAGCTTTGGTAAAGTTTATGAACGTACGATTTTTAGACGTAATAAAGAACTATCGCTAAGTAGTGCAATGCTAGTGGTAGCCTATGCAGTTTATAAGGCCTGGGTATGCTTTGGAATCTCCGAGTATCAAGCGACTTTCGTAACGGTGCCAACACCTCACACGGCTACTCATAAGCCGTAACTACTTAACTTAAAAAAAGATATAGTGTTGAACAAGTAATCAGCTTTGCATAGAACAATTAGGAGTGACGTAAGTGAGTGCGAGTATAAATGTTTTTTCAAATGCGATATCGACAAAACAAAGTTACCTACGAAACGTGAAGTTATTCAAAACTTTTTGTTATTAAAACATTTCGGTTCCTTAAGTGACCCAATAAATCGAAGCCATTATTACTACATATCAGTAGGTATGCGTATAACTTCAAAGTTATGGAACCAGACAAATATTCTTCTTGTCACAAAAAGTACGCTCCGTAGGAACCTTAAAAGTCACCTTCAGAGCTTTTACAGTTTAAAAAACATCCGCATGTATATAAAAACGAGGAGTGGGATCAAATATTTTTAATATATTTTATATTTAGATTTTAACCGACAGTGAAAGTAAGGTTCCTTCTAAAGTAAAACACCTTTTTGAAGATGAGCGGGCCAAGATTAATGACAGTTAGAGGTGAGCTCAATGAAGCTGAGGTTGCCTAAATTTCCTACGAATATAGCGATAATAGTGCTGAAAGTGTAACGGACTAAGTACCCAATTCAAGTGATGAAAGTGAGAAGGGTGAAAATTTAAAATAACACTAAACAAGTAAGGAAGTCTAAGTTCGGGTGAACCGAACATTATATACCCAGCGTTAGTTTTCAGAACGAACTACAAACACCATGACTTGGCAATGATATAGGCCCTAGAATGTTATTTGAAATTTTCGATATCGAAAAAGGGGGCGTGGTTGTCATCCGATTTCGTCCATTTTAAACACCAACCTGCCCTGGCCAGAAAGTAACCTGTGTCCCAAATTTCATGCGAATATCTCAAGTTTTACCCAACTTATGTTAATTTATGTGATTTTCGAAATTTTCGTTATCGAAAAAGTGGTCGTGGTTATCATCCGATTTCGGCAATTTTCACAGCAGCTCGCCTTGGCCAGAAAGTAACCAATACACCAAATTCCATGCAAATATCTCAGTTTTTACGCAAGTTATGTCAATTTATGTGATTTTCGAAGATTTCGATATTCCATTTTCAATAGCAACCTACCTTTACCAGAAAGTAACCTGTATGCAAATTTTCATGCAAATATCTCAATTTTTACTCAAGTTATCGTGTACACGGACGGACAGACGGACGGACGGACATGCCTTAATCAATTCCTCTTTTCAACCTAAGAACTTTCATAAATGGAACCCTATATCTAACTCGATTATTTTGCGCCGTTACATAGTACCGTTATGTGGAAAAAATTAGAATACTAGTACGCTGGGTATAAAAAATATTCCATGGCTTTGGATAGGGCGAATACTTTCAATCGCTTTGGATCATTGCTTGCAAAAAGACATGTAAATGAATTGCATGCTATTTCAATAACCTTATATTGACAAAAACAAAATTTCACGAAAGCGTTCCAAGTTTGGGGCAGAAGCGGAAGCAGCAGCAAAACCAATAATGTGTTAAAATGTCTGTCATATGATGGAAAATATGACAGGACATTACTTTAAAGGAAAAAATCTTTCGGAGTCAAATGCGAACACTGCTTCTCAGAGAGGAGGATACAATCCTAGTGAGGGAGTCGGAATCGAAATTCACCGGGTACGCATCTCCAAAAGAAATCATTGAAGGAGCAATTTAGAAGGCAGTCGTAAATTTTGAATGTGCAAAGATATTGCCTAAATCAACACGTTGCTATGAGCTGCTGTAAATACCGGATACAAATCGGGGGTAAATGGAACGATTTTTGCAAAGCACGCTGCATTGAAATAAATAAACACCGATTTCAATGCAGGGTGCTTTGCAAAAATCGTGCCTTTCAGAAAGCTGTTGACTACCTTGGTAAGCAACAACGGCCTTGATTTTGGCCCGACGTTTTGGGTTCGGAAATTATGACCGAAATAACTGGTAAGTCTAAGTAATTTAAATACAGTATTTATTTATCGTTTCATCATAAAAATAAAACTAAAAAAAAAACTATTATTACAGGTTGTAGATGAGATGAATCTGTTGCAATGAGCGTAATGCCGAAAAACAGTGGTTCGTGGAAAATATGCAATAACCAGCACTACTTGTTTGATATGGATTCAGCAATAAATAGTGGTATATGCGACGAATACCATTAAGCACAGCTCGTTGGCTTCAACAGCACCGTCACCAATACTAAGAGTTATTGTAGAGTTCATAGTATAAATATATGCGCAATTCTGGTTCCTTATCAAAAGCCAACCACAAGCAATCCTTGAAGTAGGTATGTTTTTAGCTATATTTGCTGGATGCCACAGTTACCAACTGATGTACAGGCAATCATAAGCCCAACGATAGAGAATTAAGCATTCTACTTTCATCCAGAAAATATATTAGTATCAATGATAACTGACACTTATCAAAAGGTACGAGAAAATCAGAGCAATGCGCCAAGATCCACCAGTAGAATTGCGTTAACATCCCAAAACGAGCCGTTATAAACTTCAATAGCGACTTCTTGTCGCAGATGGCAACCGCCTGGCTGGCATTTCGACAAAACTTGATAGCTGCGCACAATATAAGAGCCTTGATTCGCGTCAGGACCTGTCTTAAAATAATGGCATGTGAATAACAAAATTACATAAAACGTTGTATTATCTGTGCTACATTGTTTCGAGAAGAAAAAGAGTGTTGGTGCTTTATTTGTTATTTTTCAACAAAAGTGATGTGTTTTATGAAATCATAAGGCTAATAATAAATATTTAAAGCACCATAACCTCTCTCATTATAAACTTAGCCAAACAGTTCAAAGACGGCATAATCATGAATTTCAAAGCAGTTTCTTTAGGCGAAAAAAAGGATACTGGAAAATAAAAAGTTCCAGTAGGAAAATCATTAGAGCTGGTTTGTAAGGATAAAAAAAAATTACCCGAAATCCTCTCTACATAACCTTCAAATTTGGGGGCGGCCCACCCCGAACCCAATTAACCTTCTTCTTCTTCCAGTAGTAGCACACTAGCAGTAATGTAAGACAAGGTCACCATCTTCTTACACCCCGTGCATTGTTTGTCAGTTGAGATTATGCAGATATGCGGCATCATCTAAGTGCCTTGGCTTATGTCACCTGCTTATATGCTCGGGTGCTACGCAGCCTACTTCTACCTCATGAAGACGCAAAATATTTAAATCGCGGTATTAGAGGAGTTACGTTTATCACCCACCAATCAGTATCGTCGATTTGAACCTGACATCGACCAGAGGGACATCGGGGGGCCTCCAAGTGGCTCAAGGAAGAAATTACTGGAGAGCTATAGACGGATACGTAACCAGATAGACACCGTGAGAGCATTTTGAATACTGTGCTTCAAAAATATACCCATGTTGCAAAGTTACGCAAATTTATAGGCTGCAAAAGCTCCAAAATAAAGGCACACTACTAACTGTCTTTAAAATTAAACACAAATTGGCATCACGCTATTTAACTGAAAATGTCGGATATGTAAGGGATACCCAACAATTTCGAAGACTACGCAACGCAGATGACTTTAGAATAAATTTCCTAAAAAGGCCTAGAGCTGTATAATATGCTACCGCAAGAGGTTGTAAGCTATTTCGATAAGATTTTGAATTATGGCCACTTTTGACCCCTGCTACAAATTTGGGGTATTTTTTCTAAAATTGGTAAAAAGCTATTTGTCGAACAGGTTGAAACAAGTTAAATGTGGTCATAATACTCAAGCCAGTTACATCTAATGTGCCGCAGGGCTAGATTTTGGGTCCGATTCTCTTGTGCCTTTTCATTAAAGATATTGTTGAACGTTGCCAGAGTTCCCTTATTCATCTTTATGCTGACGACACACAAATCTATTTGTCAAAACCCATAGGTCTTGTTGACGATCTGATAGAAAGGCTGAATGAAGATCTCGTTCGTATATTTGACTGATCCAGGGCAAACAATATAAAATTAAATGCCTTAAGACAAAGGCGATACCTATTTCATGTGAAATATATGATCTAAGTTATATGCCTCCACTATTACCTTACGGATTGAATATTGAATTTAACGACACGGTCACAAACCTGGGTTTCAGAATCAACAGAAGATTGTTCAGTTGGAAAATTGTCAAGGGCAATGCACCTACGTGCAGCGCTTCACAGAGAGCGATTATTTTGCCGTTTCTTGAGAAGCGAGGTGGTAAGGCATAAGAACAGTCATTATTCGCTTTGTTTGTCTCATCTATGCAAGTATATAGTTATAACTGCATGTATGAAGGGCTTGAAGCGAACTGCTTGTACAATCCATTGCTTAAGAAGCGAAAAGGAAAGGCCTTGCATCGTGTCCCGTTTCATAAAAAAAATAATTAGCAAAAGAATCGAAGTGGTCTGTCTCCTTTTTTTCCAACTGGGTTAGTTTGTTGCGGAAGTAAATAGGCACTGTGATAAAGCTTTCGTAGGATATTGCCTATTTTGCTAACAGAGTTTACGTGGTCAATGCAAGGCACCCAGTTGGAAAAAAAGGAGGAAAAATCAATTACAGCAGCCCAAATTTCATGCGAATATCTCAAGTTTTACCCAACTTATGTTAATTTATGTGATTTTCGAAATTTTCGTTATCGAAAAAGTGGTCGTGGTTATCATCCGATTTCGGCAATTTTCACAGCAGCTCGCCTTGGCCAGAAAGTAACCAATACACCAAATTCCATGCAAATATCTCAGTTTTTACGCAAGTTATGTCAATTTATGTGATTTTCGAAGATTTCGATATTCCATTTTCAATAGCAACCTACCTTTACCAGAAAGTAACCTGTATGCAAATTTTCATGCAAATATCTCAATTTTTACTCAAGTTATCGTGTACACGGACGGACAGACGGACGGACGGACATGCCTTAATCAATTCCTCTTTTCAACCTAAGAACTTTCATAAATGGAACCCTATATCTAACTCGATTATTTTGCGCCGTTACATAGTACCGTTATGTGGAAAAAATTAGAATACTAGTACGCTGGGTATAAAAAATATTCCATGGCTTTGGATAGGGCGAATACTTTCAATCGCTTTGGATCATTGCTTGCAAAAAGACATGTAAATGAATTGCATGCTATTTCAATAACCTTATATTGACAAAAACAAAATTTCACGAAAGCGTTCCAAGTTTGGGGCAGAAGCGGAAGCAGCAGCAAAACCAATAATGTGTTAAAATGTCTGTCATATGATGGAAAATATGACAGGACATTACTTTAAAGGAAAAAATCTTTCGGAGTCAAATGCGAACACTGCTTCTCAGAGAGGAGGATACAATCCTAGTGAGGGAGCCGGAATCGAAATTCACCGGGTACGCATCTCCAAAAGAAATCATTGAAGGAGCAATTTAGAAGGCAGTCGTAAATTTTGAATGTGCAAAGATATTGCCTAAATCAACACGTTGCTATGAGCTGCTGTAAATACCGGATACAAATCGGGGGTAAATGGAACGATTTTTGCAAAGCACGCTGCATTGAAATAAATAAACACCGATTTCAATGCAGGGTGCTTTGCAAAAATCGTGCCTTTCAGAAAGCTGTTGACTACCTTGGTAAGCAACAACGGCCTTGATTTTGGCCCGACGTTTTGGGTTCGGAAATTATGACCGAAATAACTGGTAAGTCTAAGTAATTTAAATACAGTATTTATTTATCGTTTCATCATAAAAATAAAACTAAAAAAAAAACTATTATTACAGGTTGTAGATGAGATGAATCTGTTGCAATGAGCGTAATGCCGAAAAACAGTGGTTCGTGGAAAATATGCAATAACCAGCACTACTTGTTTGATATGGATTCAGCAATAAATAGTGGTATATGCGACGAATACCATTAATCACAGCTCGTTGGCTTCAACAGCACCGTCACCAATACTAAGAGTTATTGTAGAGTTCATAGTATAAATATATGCGCAATTCTGGTTCCTTATCAAAAGCCAACCACAAGCAATCCTTGAAGTAGGTATGTTTTTAGCTATATTTGCTGGATGCCACAGTTACCAACTGATGTACAGGCAATCATAAGCCCAACGATAGAGAATTAAGCATTCTACTTTCATCCAGAAAATATATTAGTATCAATGATAACTGACACTTATCAAAAGGTACGAGAAAATCAGAGCAATGCGCCAAGATCCACCAGTAGAATTGCGTTAACATCCCAAAACGAGCCGTTATAAACTTCAATAGCGACTTCTTGTCGCAGATGGCAACCGCCTGGCTGGCATTTCGACAAAACTTGATAGCTGCGCACAATATAAGAGCCTTGATTCGCGTCAGGACCTGTCTTAAAATAATGGCATGTGAATAACAAAATTACATAAAACGTTGTATTATCTGTGCTACATTGTTTCGAGAAGAAAAAGAGTGTTGGTGCTTTATTTGTTATTTTTCAACAAAAGTGATGTGTTTTATGAAATCATAAGGCTAATAATAAATATTTAAAGCACCATAACCTCTCTCATTATAAACTTAGCCAAACAGTTCAAAGACGGCATAATCATGAATTTCAAAGCAGTTTCTTTAGGCGAAAAAAAGGATACTGGAAAATAAAAAGTTCCAGTAGGAAAATCATTAGAGCTGGTTTGTAAGGATAAAAAAAAATTACCCGAAATCCTCTCTACATAACCTTCAAATTTGGGGGCGGCCCACCCCGAACCCAATTAACCTTCTTCTTCTTCCAGTAGTAGCACACTAGCAGTAATGTAAGACAAGGTCACCATCTTCTTACACCCCGTGCATTGTTTGTCAGTTGAGATTATGCAGATATGCGGCATCATCTAAGTGCCTTGGCTTATGTCACCTGCTTATATGCTCGGGTGCTACGCAGCCTACTTCTACCTCATGAAGACGCAAAATATTTAAATCGCGGCATTAGAGGAGTTACGTTTATCACCCACCAATCAGTATCGTCGATTTGAACCTGACATCGACCAGAGGGACATCGGGGGGCCTCCAAGTGGCTCAAGGAAGAAATTACTGGAGAGCTATAGACGGATACGTAACCAGATAGACACCGTGAGAGCATTTTGAATACTGTGCTTCAAAAATATACCCATGTTGCAAAGTTACGCAAATTTATAGGCTGCAAAAGCTCCAAAATAAAGGCACACTACTAACTGTCTTTAAAATTAAACACAAATTGGCATCACGCTATTTAACTGAAAATGTCGGATATGTAAGGGATACCCAACAATTTCGAAGACTACGCAACGCAGATGACTTTAGAATAAATTTCCTAAAAAGGCCTAGAGCTGTATAATATGCTACCGCAAGAGGTTGTAAGCTATTTCGATAAGATTTTGAATTATGGCCACTTTTGACCCCTGCTACAAATTTGGGGTATTTTTTCTAAAATTGGTAAAAAGCTATTTGTCGAACAGGTTGAAACAAGTTAAATGTGGTCATAATACTCAAGCCAGTTACATCTAATGTGCCGCAGGGCTAGATTTTGGGTCCGATTCTCTTGTGCCTTTTCATTAAAGATATTGTTGAACGTTGCCAGAGTTCCCTTATTCATCTTTATGCTGACGACACACAAATCTATTTGTCAAAACCCATAGGTCTTGTTGACGATCTGATAGAAAGGCTGAATGAAGATCTCGTTCGTATATTTGACTGATCCAGGGCAAACAATATAAAATTAAATGCCTTAAGACAAAGGCGATACCTATTTCATGTGAAATATATGATCTAAGTTATATGCCTCCACTATTACCTTACGGATTGAATATTGAATTTAACGACACGGTCACAAACCTGGGTTTCAGAATCAACAGAAGATTGTTCAGTTGGAAAATTGTCAAGGGCAATGCACCTACGTGCAGCGCTTCACAGAGAGCGATTATTTTGCCGTTTCTTGAGAAGCGAGGTGGTAAGGCATAAGAACAGTCATTATTCGCTTTGTTTGTCTCATCTATGCAAGTATATAGTTATAACTGCATGTATGAAGGGCTTGAAGCGAACTGCTTGTACAATCCATTGCTTAAGAAGCGAAAAGGAAAGGCCTTGCATCGTGTCCCGTTTCATAAAAAAAATAATTAGCAAAAGAATCGAAGTGGTCTGTCTCCTTTTTTTCCAACTGGGTTAGTTTGTTGCGGAAGTAAATAGGCACTGTGATAAAGCTTTCGTAGGATATTGCCTATTTTGCTAACAGAGTTTACGTGGTCAATGCAAGGCACCCAGTTGGAAAAAAAGGAGGAAAAATCAATTACAGCAGTTCACCTCCGGCGCCAAGAGGGCTATTGGCACAAGTAATCCCTCGGAATTAAAGATGCCCAAGATTGCATTAAACATTTATCATTTTTGTATTGAGACTCTCTGGCTTCCTGTCAGCATCTATGGCAAAAATATTTTGTTCACAGAAAACTGTATTCTCTTTCACTCTTTCGCTCGGTCGGTATTCATTTCTTCACTAGCGCTATTTACTTATATTTTTTTAAGTTTTTCTCTTAGTTTGGTTTTTTCTTTTAAAATTTTTCTATGCGTGTTACTCCTACTTGTGCATCTTTTATGCATTTTAATTCAATTAATATTTTCTCACCACACAGATTAATACATTAATTTTTATAAATATGCGTGTTATCGGGAAAAAAAATTTTATTTAAAATGAAAATTGTAACAAATGACGCAATAAGTACTTCCCTGTTTGTGCCGTTATAACTGTATACTTGCATAGTTCAGACAAACAAAGCGCATAATGACTGTTTTCATGCTCGACACCTTACCACATCGCTTCTCGGGAAGGGGCAAAAGAATCGCCATCTGTGAAGGGCTGCGCGAAGGTGCATTGCTTTTACTGAGAAACTATTCTGCAATGCATTCTGAAGGGAAGCGCTTGACAATTTTCCAACTGGGAAACTAAAAATTGTTAAATCACTCATTGTTTCACATTTATCGTACGCTGAGTTAGCGTATTGCTGTCTTGATAGTAAGTCAAAGAACAAACTGCAAATTGCCTTAAGCAACACAGCGCGATTTGTCTTTGAAAAATGTAAATATGACCACATCTATAATTATGCAAATCAGATCCTTGGACATGATCTGGGCTCGTGTTATACAGACATAAACCAATGTACCTGTATAAAAGCATTAAACTAGGTCAGTGTACTCCGACATTTAATTATTTGGACTTGTAGCATATGTTTTCTGTTAGTACCATACATTTATTAAATTCAATACCTACAAAAATAAAACGTATAAAGCAAGCAAGATGTTTTAAAAATGCAATTTCTAACTTCTTCTGACCTTTAACTTTCCTCCTTAATTCATGATCTTTCTCTATGTCGTTCGATTCTACATATATTTCGCATTAATTTACAAATATAAATAGTTTATCTTTAACACATTTAGCGGGCAGCGTGTTCACATATCTACACGCATAGTATGGACATAAGCCGAATGCTTTCAGCAAAAAAATGTTAGCCCGAATGAGTAAATAGCGATTTTGGGGTTTGGTGCGAGATGAGATAAGTTATATTGTAACGTATACCAAACCTGTATCATAATTTAGAGATTATGTACTACCAAAAGACTTAGTCTTACTATGTACGAAACAAATAAATAAATTTAAATTGAAATTGAAATATAAAAAATTTAATGATTAACTAAAAACATATTTTATGTTAAACACTAAAGTTTAACAAGTTATCTTTGTCGCTTATACGTATAAACAAAATGTAGCCTATATTCCTGTTAAATTTTTCCATAAGCTATATACTTGTACTATTTTCGAACTGTGCCCGCTAGCCACTAATCTTTTGGGAAGTCTATTGAAATAATCATTCTAACATGAATATGTCAATTAGCTTAAACCAAACCTCCAAATCCCCTTCAACGTTAGAAGTATGTAAACAGTTTACAAACTGGCGCGGTTGTGGCAAATTTTTTCGTAATATTGTAATAATAAAAAGTCGATTTATCACCTTAAAGTTCATCCTTGTGTAATAGTTCAGTTTCTGGCGGAAAACTCGAATCATTTCCTTATTACTGACGTGGTTGTCTATCACACACGTTTCCGCTCCTATCTATGCGTTCTGCTTTCAACACATTAATGTGCATATGTATGAGCATGCCATAAAAAGGTAGCTTTACATAATTTATATTTCACCTTCAAAGTGTCCGTAAACGAAGAAAACCAAATACGCCTGGCTCGCCCTTTTTATAGAGGATTATTCCATAGAAAGCTTTGTGCCATAGGTCCGGAAATCATTGATTTGTCCAAGCGCAGATGTGGGGTTTTGTACCTTCAGCTCAGCTGTGACTTGGTGGTCAAAGGATATTATTTGGCTAGCGTTCTCTGCGTTTATTCGAAGTCCGTATTCCCAAACGTATAAACGAACACCCTTCTAACTTAGTGTTTTTTAGGTGATAGCCTCCTGTATTTGTTGTGACCGGTGTTTCCATCGTTTCGCTAAAGGACTATGGCGTGAAGTGGTTCTTTGAACTCAGATAAAGGAAAAGAGACTCTTTTATACGTATCGATTACAGTTACCTGATGTGAGATTGCATGACTACAGGAGGAACAAAACGTTAACCTATACACAGTTGAATTGTCGCGGCGGTCGAAGTTCTCTGGGGTCTTAGCACTTTCGGCGTGGAGGTATGAAAAGGGGGAGGAAAGAGGAAATATATAGCCCATGTTGTTTTTGTTACAATAATAAGAAGACATAAAAAAATCGTTTAACTATGTGAAATATAGCTACATATAAGTTAACACACTGCGCCACAACATGTTGCGTTCCCACATTATAGCCGCCATGTCAGCATAATTACAGTTAGCTATAACCATTACCCTACCTCAAGGCCAGTCGCATCCCACCATATTTACCTGTGGGGCAATGCAATAGGAACCTAGCCAGATATATCGTCAGGAAAATATGTTTCACTCTTTTGTGAAATACCTGCACATGCCATCGCTGCAGGCTAACCGAGGGAAGCGAGTTTCTAAGCCAGCGCTCCGATGCTCTGCCCATGAAAAGAGAACTTCTTCTGTTCTTGTTCCAGGGCAAGTTGGGACCAGTAGTGAAGTGAAAAGGTAAAAGAAAGAAAAAGTGAAGTGAAACAAATATCCTTAGGCGCAAAATTCTAAAAAGCAACAAGGTTGCTGGAAGTGAAAAAAAAGAAAAATATAAGAAAAGCAACAAGGTTGCTGGTGGTAGAAAAATAGCCTTGAAAAGAAAAGATAGTGAACAGACTGACTAGGTCAAACATGGACTCATTACAATCTACGGTGACAAACCTTTATCCACTGGAGAATATTAGTATTATTAGTAATAGATATTTTACCGTTTGGTTTAGTCGGATTGGGCAAAGAGTTGACAGTAGACCATAGTTTGCCATCACCCAGAGAGATGTTACAAGACCTTAGATGCTCCCCCACCTTTCCAGTTTGTGTTGACAAACCAGTCGTCTGATTTACGCAATTGAGATCCACCGAGTCCAAGCGTCTCACATGGTCACGTTAATTTCCCAGGCCGCTGCCTCAGCAGTGCAAAACTGTCTAACCTCCTTTATTCTCGCTGTCGGAATGAATTGATTTGAGGCAGAAATTTCGCCCTTGATAAACGTTCTATCACCCTCTTGTACGCCAGACGAAGCAGGAAGAGCAGTGAAGCAGTTCCCTGTATTTCGTTAAAATTACCCAGTTAGCTTTGGTAAAGTTTATGAACGTACGATTTTTAGACGTAATAAAGAACTATCGCTAAGTAGTGCAATGCTAGTGGTAGCCTATGCAGTTTATAAGGCCTGGGTATGCTTTGGAATCTCCGAGTATCAAGCGACTTTCGTAACGGTGCCAACACCTCACACGGCTACCCATAAGCCGTAACTACTTAACTTAAAAAAAGATATAGTGTTGAACAAGTAATCAGCTTTGCATAGAACAATTAGGAGTGACGTAAGTGAGTGCGAGTATAAATGTTTTTTCAAATGCGATATCGACAAAACAAAGTTACCTACGAAACGTGAAGTTATTCAAAACATTTTGTTATTAAAACATTTCGGTTCCTTAAGTGACCCAATAAATCGAAGCCATTATTACTACATATCAGTCGTTATGCGTATAACTTCAAAGTTATGGCACCAGACAAATATTCTTCTTGTCACAAAAAGTACGCTCCGTAGGAACCTTAAAAGTCACCTTCAGAGCTTTTACAGTGTAAAAAATAACAGCATGTATATAAAAACGAGGAGCGGGATCAAATATTTTTAATATATTTAACAGTCATAGATTTTAACCGACAATGAAAGTAAGGTTCCTTCTAAAGTAAAACATCTTTTTGAAGATGGGCGGGCCAAGACTAATGACAATTGGAGGTGAGCTCAATGAAGCTGAGGTTGCCTAAATTTCCTACGAATATAGCGATAATAGTGCTGAAAGTGTAATGGACTAAGTACCCAATTCAAGTGATGAAAGTGAGCCGGGTGAAAATATAAAATAACACTAAACAAGTAAGGAAATCTAAGTTCGGGTGAACTGAACATTATATACAAAGCGTTAATTTTCAGAACGAGCTACAAATACCATGACTTGGCAATGATATAGGCCCTAGAATGTTATTTGAAATTTTCGATATCGAAAAAGCGGGCGTGGTTGTCATCCGATTTCGCCCATTTTCAACACCAACCTGCCTTGGCCAGAAAGTAACTTGTGTACCAAATTTCATGTGAATATCTCAAGTTTTACCCAACTTATGTTAATTTATGTGATTTTCGAAATTTTCGTTACCGAAAAAGTGGTCGTGGTTATCATCCGATTTCGACAATTTTCACAGCAGCTCGGCTTGGCCAGAAAGTAACCAATACACCAAATTCCATGCAAATATCTCAGTTTTTACGCAAGTTATGTCAATTTATGTGATTTTCGAAGATTTCGATATCGAAAAAGGGGCGTGGCTATCATCCGATTCCGTCCATTTTCAATGGCAACCTTCCTTGGCCAAAAAGTAACGTGTATAACAAATTTCATGCATAGATCTACATTTTTAATCAAGTTATGTTATGTGATTTTCAAAATTTTCAATATCGAAAAAGGGGGCCTGGTTATAATTCGATTGCAAAAATTTTCAACAGCAGCCTCCCTTGGCCAGAAAGGAACCAATACACCAATTTCCATGCAAATATCTCAGTTTTTACGCAAGTTATGTCAATTTATGTGATTTTCGAAATTTTCGATATGGAAAAAGGGGGTGTGGTTATTATCCGATTTCGAACATTTTCAATAGCAACCTACCTTGGCCAGAAAGTAACCTGTATGCAAATTTTCATGCAAATATCTCAATTGACAAAAACAAAATTTCACGAAAGCGTTCCAAGTTTGGGGCAGAAGCGGAAGCAGCAGCAAAACCAATAATGTGTTAAAATGTCTGTCATATGATGGAAAATATGACAGGACATTACTTTAAAGGAAAAAATCTTTCGGAGTCAAATGCGAACACTGCTTCTCAGAGAGGAGGATACAACCCTGGTGAAAGAAAGAAAGAAATCATTGAAGGAGCAATTTAGAAGGCAGTAGTAAATTTTGAATGCGCAAAGATATTGCCTAAACCAACACGTTGCTATGAGCTGTGACGAAACTGCTGTAAATACCGGATACAAATCGGGGGTAAATGGAACGATTTTTGCAAAGCACCCTGCATTGAAATAAATAAACACCGATTTCAATGCAGGGTGTTTGCAAAAATCGTGCCTTTCAGAAAGCTGTTGACTACCTTGGTAAGCAACAACGGCCTTGATTTTGGCCCGACGTTTTGGGTTCGGAAATTATGACCGAAATAACTGGTAAGTCTAAGTAATTTAAATACAGTATTTATTTATCGTTTCATCATAAAAATAAAACTAAAAAAAAAACTATTATTACAGGTTGTAGATGAGATGAATCTGTTGCAATGAGCGTAATGCCGAAAAACAGTGGTTCGTGGAAAATATGCAATAACCAGCACTACTTGTTTGATATGGATTCAGCAATAAATAGTGGTATATGCGACGAATACCATTAAGCACAGCTCGTTGGCTTCAACAGCACCGTCACCAATACTAAGAGTGATTGTAGAGTTCATAGTATAAATATATGCGCAATTCTGGTTCCTTATCAAAAGCCAACCACAAGCAATCCTTGAAGTAGGTATGTTTTTAGCTATATTTGCTGGATGCCACAGTTACCAACTGATGTACAGGCAATCATAAGCCCAACGATAGAGAATTAAGCATTCTACTTTCATCCAGAAAATATATTAGTATCAATGATAACTGACACTTATCAAAAGGTACGAGAAAATCAGAGCAATGCGCCAAGATCCACCAGTAGAACTGCGTTAACATTCCAAAACGAGCCGTTATAAACTTCAATAGCGACTTCTTGTAGCAGATGGCAACCGCCAGACTCGCATTTCGACAAAACTTGATAGCCGCGCACAATATAAGAGCCTTGATTCGCGTCAGAACCTGTCTTAAAATAATGGCATATGAATAACAAAATTACATAAAATGTTGTATTTTCTGTGCTACATTGTTTCGAGAAGAAAAAGAATCTTGGTGCTTTATTTGTTATTTTTCAACAAAAGTGATGTGTTTTATGAAATCATAAGGCTAATAATAAATATTTAAAGCACCATAACCTCTCTCATTATAAACTTAGCCAAACAGTTCAAAGACGACATAATCATGAATTTCAAAGCAGTTTCTTTAGGCGAAAAAAAGGATACTGGAAAATAAAAAGTTCCAGTAGGAAAATCATTAGAGCTGGTTTGTAAGGATAAAAAAAAAATTACCTGAAATCCTCTCTACATAACCTTCAAATTTGGGGGCGGCCCACCCCGAACCCAATTAACCTTCTTCTTCTTCCAGTAGTAGCACACTAGCACTAATGTAAGACAAGGTCACCACCTTCTTACACCCCGTGCATTGTTTGTCAGTTGAGATTATGCAGATATGCGGAATCATCTAAGTGCCTTGGCTTATGTCACCTGCTTATATGCTCGGGTGCTACCCAGCCTATTTCTACCGAGGCCTACGCAACGCCCTTGACCCCAACGTACCAATCACTCCCTCTTTGCACTTTCGTGTTGTGCAGCTAAACTGCAAGAATTGCCATCTGTGAAGGGCTGCGCGAAGGTGCATTGCTTTTACTGAGAAACTATTCTGCAATGCATTCTGAAGGGAAGCGCTTGACAATTTTCCAACTGGGAAACTAAAAATTGTTAAATCACTCATTGCTTCACATTTATCGTACGCTGAGCTAGCGTATTGCTGTCTTGATAGTAAGTCAAAGAACAAACTGCAAATTGCCTTAAGCAACACAGCGCGATTTGTCTTTGAAAAATGTAAATATGACCACATCTATAATTATTCAAATCAGATCCTTGGACATGATCTGGGCTCGTATTTTAAAATACGGGCTCTTATCTTCCTCCATAAAGTGTTATACGGACATAAACCAATGTACCTGTATAAAAGCATTAAACTAGGTCAGTGTACTCCGACATTTAATTATTTGGACTCGTAGCATATGTTTTCTGTTAGTACCATACATTTATTAAATTCAATACCTACAAAAATAAAACGTATAAAGCAAGCAAGATGTTTTAAAAATGCAATTTCTAACTTCTTCTGACCTTTAACGTTCCTCCTTAATTCATGATCTTTCTCTCTGTCGTTCGATTCTACATATATTTCGCATTAATTTACAAATATAAATAGTTTATCTTTAACACATTTAGCGCCATGTGCGGCAGCGGTGCACACGACCTGAGTACTCATTTGGGCAGCGTGTTCACATATCTACACGTATAGTATTTACATAAGCCGAATGCTTTCAGCAAAAAAATGTTAGCCCGAATGAGTAAATAGCGATTTTGGGGTTTGGTGCGAGATGAGATAAGTTATATTGTAACGTATACCAAACCTGTATCATAATTTAAAGAATATGTACTACCAAAAGACTTAGTCTTACTATGTACGAAACAAATAAATAAATTTAAATTGAAATTGAAATATAAAAAATTTAATGATTAACTAAAAACATATTTTATGTTAAACACTAAAGTTTAACAAGTTATCTTTGTCCCTTATACAGCCCTTACAGGACCATAAGGAAACCAAAAGTAAATTTTGTTATTTAACTGCTTTATTTAGTTAATATGGAGGCAAAACTAATATTAAATAATAAAAATTTAAAATACAGTACTTAGTTTTTTTGGAATTCAATGGGAAATATATTTCCCTATGGGCGTGAAAGGTAATTCAAAGTTAATAAAGAAATTTCGTTTTCTTTTGTGATTATTTACTCAATAGTCGAATATTCATAAAAATACAAAAATTTTAGTTCGTACATAGTAAGTCATGTGTGATATTCGGCAAAGCAGTTTCTTTTGGTGGTAAAGCAAAGGTGTACGTTGCACATTACACATATGTTATGCGTTCTGTTTTCAATTCTTTTTTTAGCGCAATTTGCACATCTTTTCATATTATCTGCTTTTTGCATATTGTGTTGCGGTAAATTCCGTTTTACACCCAGCCTGGTTTTTTCTTTAGTTACTGTCGTTGGTCTTGAGCGCTGTCTACAAGTAAATACATTTATAAGGCTCCGAGCAATGTTTTGTCAAAATTCTAAGCTGGTCAAGAGCGGCCCTTCACAGCGGTTTCCTGAATGAAGCTTTGCGTAAATTGTATATGAGTTGTTCAGAGCTATATCCATAATATCGAAAAATAAACGCAAATAATATTTTATTTTTGCTTTGCGGTCGACCTCATAACAGACCTTTCTCTGGTCCATCAAATCAACGCCGCCCATATATTTATTGTACCGCATAACCATCTCTGGGGCAGGAAACACTAATCCTTTCTGCCGATCCGGCTTTCCTCCTCTTCACCACACCTGTTTCGACCGGTGAAATAAAATTTTACAACATATGTACAGATTTTGTGTCCATCCATATGATAAACGATATTCCCTGAAAGCTTTCAGAATAGATTTCTCCTCTCATCATATTTTTGTCCAATGGCAAAGTTTTTGGTACGTTTTTCCTGTTTACTCTCACAGTACCACAAGCTCTTATGTTATTTTGTTTTAATTTATATTGCAAGTCAGGTCGTTGACTTTATACACGTTTTTGACTGGCCATAATCGTAGTGATGACAGTGCGCTTAAAACATTAGCGGGGAATACCCGTTCTTTATTGATACTCATTCACAAAAAAAGAGTTGCCATAAAATATGGTACCGAGATCCACCAATTTATTCTTGGGAAAAATGTTTCCCCTAGACGTGAAAGGGCTAACGGAAGTCCTAGAAACCTAGCGGCTTCAACAGGGGAGGACCAGAGGGATATGGGTGTTAGAACAGTAGGCTCGGATGAGCAGACAAAAAGATGGTTGGTAGTATGGGGGGACAAGCCGCATGCCGGACAAACATTAGGCAAGTCGGGGTTCAGTCTGGATAGGTAAGAGTTTAACCTATTACAATATCCAGACCGGAGTTGGGCCAGCATCACCCTAGTCTCCCTAGGCAGCTCGCGCTCCTCTTCGGCAACGGGTGGTGTTGTTGCCTGAAGAACGGCGTTCACCGGGAGAGAGCCAAGATAGGAATTTACCGAATTCGTGTGGATGAGGGTGAGGGCCTGCCGGTGCACCTTAGGATCAAACGGCGTGGAAATCAGGTGCCGGATCTCATCGTAGTGTTTGCGTGGATGGCTCCTTATGTTCCTGGGGGGCGGATCCTCATTGATCAGGCGTCCGTTCGGATGCTGCGGTTTGCAGCATTTGAACAGGAATTGCCTGGTCAACATATCGCTATGCTCTTTAACGGCGAGCATTTTCGCTTCATTATGTAAGTGATGCTCAGGAGACAGAAGAAGACACCCAGTGGCGGTACGAAGGGCGGTGTTTTGGCAGACCTGTAGCCTCGTCCAGTGTGTGTCAGCTATCCCCGGCGACCATATAGGCGTCGCGTAGCTCAGTACCGGCTGGCCAATTGCTTTATATGTAGCTAGTAACGTTTCTTTGTCTTTACCCCAAGTGCTGCCAGCTAGGGACTTGAGGATTTTGTTACGGCTTTGGACTTTATTGGCAATTGCGGTTACATGAGCGCCGTATTTGAACATGTTATCAAACGTCACCCCTAAGATTTTGGGGTGTGAGACAGTTGGTAGCTTGACACTATCAACGTAGACGTCTAATTCCATGTTCACTTGCGTTGTCCACGTCGTAAATAGGGTGGCCGAGGACTTATTCGGTGACAATGCCAGGTTTCTCCCGGCGAAGAATTCCGACACGGCTGGGAGGTATGAGTTAATTCGAGAGCAGAGTTCTTCTACGGAGGGGCCTGTTGCCAGAATCGTACAATCGTCGGCGTAAGAGACGATCGAGACACCCTCGGGTGGGGGGGGGGAAGTTTCGATATATAATAGTTAAACAGGAACGGGGATAGGACACCACCCTGTGGCACCCCTTGTTTAACTATTCTGGGTTTTGATCTTGCGCCTCTGAACTCAACCGACGATTGACGACCACTCAAATAGTTGGCAGTCCACCGTTTAAGACAGGGAGGAAGGGACGAATCTTCAAGGTCTTTCATTAGTTGCGCATGGTTAACCGTGTCAAAAGCTTTGGCTAAGTCAAGCGTAACTAGCACTGTCCTGTGGTTTGGACGCTTTTGGTTTAGTCCGTCCCCTATCTGAGTGGTTATGGCGTTCAGCGCGGTGGTGGTGCTGTGATTTTTGCGAAATCCATGCTGATGTTCGGCGAGCCGCAGGTTTGCGGTGAAGTACGGCAACAAGGTGGATTCTAACACTTTCACTACTGGCGAGAGGAGAGATATCGGGCGGTATGACTCCCCCAAGGCAGCCAGGCTTGCCAGGCTTTAGTAGTGGGACCACCTTTGCTTGTTTCCATGTTTCAGGAATAACAAAGGTGGAAAGGGAAAGGTTGAAAATTTGTGTGAGGTATCTTATGCCTTCGTCGCCGAGGTGTTTCAGCATCAGCATGGAAATGCCATCGGGGCCGATATATTTGGAGTTCTTGGATCTCCGAATAGCCTCATGAACTTCTGTTGTGGAGATGGCAATGGGCGCATCGCTGTTTTTGTGTTTGTGCGCTTCCCTGGTGGCTCGGCGAATATCTTCGATGCATACAAATTGTCGGCAGAAGGCGCTCGCGCATCTTTTTTACTTCGACTGAACCTTATCACCGAAGGCGATGGATATTTTGTCGTGAGGTTTAGTCGGGTTGGACAAAGATTTCACCGTCGACCATAATTTGCCAACTCCAGCCGAGAGGTTGCAAGACCTTAGGTGCTCTTCCCACTTAGCGCGTTTGTGTTGGTCTACTAATCGTCTGATTTCCGCATTGAGATCCCTTATTTGAGGATCCGTAGGGTCAAGGCGTCTAATATGGTCACGTTCATTTGCCAGGGCCGCTGCCTCTGCGGGGAAGAATGGATGCACTTCCTTTATTCTACCTTACGGAATGTGTTGATGGGAGGCTGAAATTAGGGCCAAACGAAACGCCTTTTCCCCTTCTCGTACGTCAGACGGGGTAGGAAGAGCAGCGAAGGCGCTCTCTGTGGTGTTGAGAAAACCCTCCCAGTCGGCTTTATTGAAGTTAGTGTAAGTCCGTTTCTCAGCGGTGACAAAGTCGGTGGGTTTGGCATTCATTTAAGGAGAAAGAATCAATTACAGCAGTTCTTCTCCGGCGCCAAGAGGGCTATGGGCACTAGTAATCCCTCGGAATTAAAGATGCCCAAGATTGCATTAAACATTTATCATTTTTGTATTGAGACTCTCTGGCTTCCTGTCAGCATCTATTGCAAAAATATTTTGTTCACAGAAAACTGTATTCTTACTCACTCTTTCGCTCGGTCGGTATTGATTTCTTCACTAGCGCTATTTACTTCTATTTTTTTCCTTGTACTCCGACATTTAATTGTTTGGACTCGTAGCATATGTTTTCTGTTAGTACCATACATTTATGGAATTCAATACCTACAAAAATAAAACGTATAAAGCAAGCAAGATGTTTCAAAAATGCAATTTCTAACTTCTTCTGACCTTTAACTTTCCTCCTTAATTCATGATCTTTCTCTCTGTCGTTCGATTCTACATATATTTCGCATTAATTTACAAATATAAATAGTTTATCTTTAACACATTTAGCGCCATGTGCGGCAGCGGTGCACACGACCTGAGTACTCATTTGGGCTGCGTATTCACATATCTACACGCATAGTATGGACATAAGCCGAATGCTTTCAGCAAAAAAATGTTAGCCCGAATGAGTAAATAGCGATTTTGGGGTTTGGTGCGAGATGAGATAAGTTATATTGTAACGTATACCAAACCTGTATCATAATTTAAAGAATATGTACTACCAAAAGACTTAGTCTTACTATGTACGAAACAAATAAATAAATTTAAATTGAAATTGAAATATCAAGATGAGATAAGTTATACTGTAACGTATACCAAACCTGTATCATAATTTAAAGAATATGTACTGCCAAAAGACTTAGTCTTACTATGTACGAAACAAATAAATAAATTTAAATTGAAATATAAAAAATTTAATGATTAACTAAAAACATATTTTATGTTAAACACTAAAGTTTAACAAGTTATCTTTGGCGCTTATACGTATAAACAAAATGTAGCCTATATTCCTGTTAAATTTTTCCATAAGCTATATACTTGTACTATTTTCGAACTGTGCCCGCTAGCTACTAATCTTTTGGGAAGTCTATTGAAATAATCATTCTAACATGAATATGTCAATTAGCTTAAACCAAACCTCCAAATCCCCTTCAACGTTAGAACTATGTAAACAGTTTACAAACTGGCGCGGTTGTGGCAAATTTTTTCGTAATATTGTAATAATAAAAAGTCGATTTATCACCTTAAAGTTCATCCTTGTGTAATAGTTCAGTTTCTGGCGGAAAACTCGAATCATTTCCTTCCCTTCCTTATTACTGACGTGGTTGTCTATCACACACTTTTCCGCTCCTATCTATGCGTTCTGCTTTCAACACATTAATGTGCATATGTATGAGCATGCCATAAAAAGGTAGCTTACATAATTTATATTTCACCTTCAAAGTGTCCGTAAACGAAGAAAACCAAATACGCCTGGCTCGCCCTTTTTATAGTGGATTATTCCATAGAAAGCTTTGTGCCATAGGTCCGGAAATCATTGATTTGTCCAAGCGCAGATGTGGGGTTTTGTACCTTCAGCTCAGCTGTGACCTGGTGGTCAAAGGATATTATTTGGCTAGCGTTCTCTGCGTTTATTCGAAGTCCGTATTCCCAAACGTATGAACGAACACCCTTCTAACTTAGTGTTTTTTAGGTGATAGCCTCCTGTATTTGTTGTGACCGGTGTTTCCATCGTTTCGCTAAAGGACTATGGCGTGAAGTGGTTCTTTGAACTCAGATAAAGGAAAAGAGACTCTTTTATACGTATCGATTACAGTTACCTGATGTGAAATTGCATGACTACAGGAGGAACAAAACGTTAACCTATACACAGTTGAATTGTCGCGGCGGTGGAAGTCCTCTGGGGTCTTAGCACTTTCGGCGTGGAGGTATGAAAAGGGGGAGGAAAGAGGAAATATATACTGTAAGCTAGCAGAACCTGACATGGAACAACGAGAAGAAAAAACAAAGTACACCCTAATGTCCAACGAAGCATTACGGAAGATCCCCAACGGAAGCAGATTCCCTACTTCCCTACGTCTCCATTGATCTCCCGAACACTAATAAAACTTAGACCATGTTGTTTTTGTTACAATAATAACAAGACATAAAAAAATCGTTTAACTATGTGAAATATAGCTACATATAAGTTAACACACTGCGCCACAACATGTTGCGTTCCCACATTATAGCCGCCATGTCAGCATAATTACAGTTAGCTGTACCCATTACCCTACCTCAAGGCCAGTCGCATCCCACCATATTTACCTGTGGGGCAATGCAATAGGAACCTAGCCAGATATATCGTCAGGAAAATATGTTTCACTCTTTTGTGAAATACCTGCACATGCCATCGCTGCAGGCTAACCGAGGGAAGCGAGTTTCTAAGCCAGCGCTCCGACGCTCTGCCCATGAAAAGAGAACTTCTTCTGTTCTTGTTCCAGGGCAAGTTGGGACCAGTAGTGAAGTGAAAAGGTAAAAGAAAGAAAAAGTGAAGTGAAACAAATATCCTTAGGCGCAAAATTCTAAAAAGCAACAAGGTTGCTGGAAGTGAAAAAAAAGAAAAATATAAGAAAAGCAACAAGGTTGCTGGTGGTAGAAAAATAGCCTTGAAAAGAAAAGATAGTGAACAGACTGACTAGGTCAAACATGGACTCATTACAATCTACGGTGACAAACCTTTATCCACTGGAGAATATTAGTATTATTAGTAATAGATATTTTGCCGTTTGGTTTAGTCGGATTGGGCAAAGAGTTGACAGTAGACCATAGTTTGCCATCACCCAGAGAGATGTTACAAGACCTTAGATGCTCCCCCACCCTTCCAGTTTGTGTTGACAAACCAGTCGTCTGATTTACGCAATTGAGATCCACCGAGTCCAAGCGTCTCACATGGTCACGTTAATTTGCCAGGCCGCTGCCTCAGCGGTGCAAAACTGTCTAACCTCCTTTATTCTCGCTGTCGGAATGAATTGATTTGAGGCAGAAATTTCGCCCTTGATAAACGTTCTATCACCCTCTTGTACGCCAGACGAAGCAGGAAGAGCAGTGAAGCAGTTCTCTGTATTTCGTTAAAATTACCCAGTTAGCTTTGGTAAAGTTTATGAACGTACGATTTTTAGACGTAATAAAGAACTATCGTTAAGTAGTGCAATGCTAGTGGTAGCCTATGCAGTTTATAAGGCCTGGGTATGCTTTGGAATCTCCGAGTATCAAGCGACTTTCGTAACGGTGCCAACACCTCACACGGCTACTCATAAGCCGTAACTACTTAACTTAAAAAAAGATATAGTGTTGAACAAGTAATCAGCTTTGCATAGAACAATTAGGAGTGACGTAAGTGAGTGCGAGTATAAATGTTTTTTCAAATGCGATATCGACAAAACAAAGTTACCTACGAAACGTGAAGTTATTCAAAACATTTTGTTATTAAAACATTTCGGTTCCTTAAGTGACCCAATAAATCGAAGCCATTATTACTACATATCAGTCGTTATGCGTATAACTTCAAAGTTATGGCACCAGACAAATATTCTTCTTGTCACAAAAAGTACGCTCCGTAGGAACCTTAAAAGTCACCTTCAGAGCTTTTACAGTGTAAAAAATAACAGCATGTATATAAAAACGAGGAGCGGGATCAAATATTTTTAATATATTTAACAGTCATAGATTTTAACCGACAATGAAAGTAAGGTTCCTTCTAAAGTAAAACATCTTTTTGAAGATGGGCGGGCCAAGACTAATGACAATTGGAGGTGAGCTCAATGAAGCTGAGGTTGCCTAAATTTCCTACGAATATAGCGATAATAGTGCTGAAAGTGTAACGGACTAAGTACCCAATTCAAGTGATGAAAGTGAGCCGGGTGAAAATATAAAATAACACTAAACAAGTAAGGAAATCTAAGTTCGGTTGAACTGAACATTATATACAAAGCGTTAGTTTTCAGAACGAGCTACAAATACCATGACTTGGCAATGATATAGGCCCTAGAATGTTATTTGAAATTTTCGATATCGAAAAAGCGGGCGTGGTTGTCATCCGATTTCGCCCATTTTCAACACCAACCTGCCTTGGCCAGAAAGTAACTTGTGTACCAAATTTCATGTGAATATCTCAAGTTTTACCCAACTTATGTTAATTTATGTGATTTTCGAAATTTTCGTTACCGAAAAAGTGGTCGTGGTTATCATCCGATTTCGACAATTTTCACAGCAGCTCGGCTTGGCCAGAAAGTAACCAATACACCAAATTCCATGCAAATATCTCAGTTTTTACGCAAGTTATGTCAATTTATGTGATTTTCGAAGATTTCGATATCGAAAAAGGGGCGTGGCTATCATCCGATTCCGTCCATTTTCAATGGCAATCTTCCTTGGCCAAAAAGTAGCGTGTATAACAAATTTCATGCATAGATCTACATTTTTAATCAAGTTATGTTATGTGATTTTCAAAATTTTCGATATCGAAAAAGGGGGCCTGGTTATAATTCGATTGCGAAAATTTTCAACAGCAGCCTCTCTTGGCCAGAAAGTAACCAATACACCAATTTCCATGCAAATATCTCAGTTTTTACGCAAGTTATGTCAATTTATGTGATTTTCGAAATTTTCGATATGGAAAAAGGGGGTGTGGTTATTATCCGATTTCGAACATTTTCAATAGCAACCTACCTTGGCCAGAAAGTAACCTGTATGCAAATTTTCATGCAAATATCTCAATTTTTACTCAAGTTATCGTGTACACGGACGGACAGACGGACGGACGGACATGCCTTAATCAATTCCTCTTTTCAACCTTAGAACTTTCATAAATGGAACCCTATATCTAACTCGATTATTTTGCGCCGTTACATAGTACCGTTATGTGGACAAAATTATAATACCCTTGTACTAGTACTAGTACGCTGGGTATAAAAAATATTCCATGGCTTTGGATAGGGCGAATACTTTCAATCGCTTTGGATCATTGCTTGCAAAAATGCATGTAAATGCATTGTATGCTATTTCAATAACCTTATATTGACAAAAACAAAATTTCACGAGAGCGTTCCAAGTTTGGGGCAGAAGCCGAAGCAGCAGCAAAACCAATATTTTCTGGATGCCACAGTTACCAACTGATGTACAGGCAATCATAAGCCCAACGATAGAGAATTAAGCATTCTACTTTCATCCAGAAAATATATTAGTATCAATGATAACTGACACTTATCAAAAGGTACGAGAAAATCAGAGCAATGCGCCAAGATCCACCAGTAGAACTGCGTTAACATTCCAAAACGAGCCGTTATAAACTTCAATAGCGACTTCTTGTAGCAGATGGCAACCGCCAGACTCGCATTTCGACAAAACTTGATAGCCGCGCACAATATAAGAGCCTTGATTCGCGTCAGAACCTGTCTTAAAATAATGGCATATGAATAACAAAATTACATAAAATGTTGTATTTTCTGTGATACATTGTTTCGAGAAGAAAAAGAATCTTGGTGCTTTATTTGTTATTTTTCAACAAAAGTGATGTGTTTTATGAAATCATAAGGCTAATAATAAATATTTAAAGCACCATAACCTCTCTCATTATAAACTTAGCCAAACAGTTCAAAGACGACATAATCATGAATTTCAAAGCAGTTTCTTTAGGCGAAAAAAAGGATACTGGAAAATAAAAAGTTCCAGTAGGAAAATCATTAGAGCTGGTTTGTAAGGATAAAAAAAAAATTACCTGAAATCCTCTCTACATAACCTTCAAATTTGGGGGCGGCCCACCCCGAACCCAATTAACCTTCTTCTTCTTCCAGTAGTAGCACACTAGCACTAATGTAAGACAAGGTCACCACCTTCTTACACCCCGTGCATTGTTTGTCAGTTGAGATTATGCAGATATGCGGAATCATCTAAGTGCCTTGGCTTATGTCACCTGCTTATATGCTCGGGTGCTACCCAGCCTATTTCTACCGAGGCCTACGCAACGCCCTTGACCCCAACGTACCAATCACTCCCTCTTTGCACTTTCGTGTTGTGCAGCTAAACTGCAAGAATTGCCATCTGTGAAGGGCTGCGCGAAGGTGCATTGCTTTTACTGAGAAACTATTCTGCAATGCATTCTGAAGGGAAGCGCTTGACAATTTTCCAACTGGGAAACTAAAAATTGTTAAATCACTCATTGCTTCACATTTATCGTACGCTGAGCTAGCGTATTGCTGTCTTGATAGTAAGTCAAAGAACAAACTGCAAATTGCCTTAAGCAACACAGCGCGATTTGTCTTTGAAAAATGTAAATATGACCACATCTATAATTATTCAAATCAGATCCTTGGACATGATCTGGGCTCGTATTTTAAAATACGGGCTCTTATCTTCCTCCATAAAGTGTTATACGGACATAAACCAATGTACCTGTATAAAAGCATTAAACTAGGTCAGTGTACTCCGACATTTAATTATTTGGACTCGTAGCATATGTTTTCTGTTAGTACCATACATTTATTAAATTCAATACCTACAAAAATAAAACGTATAAAGCAAGCAAGATGTTTTAAAAATGCAATTTCTAACTTCTTCTGACCTTTAACGTTCCTCCTTAATTCATGATCTTTCTCTCTGTCGTTCGATTCTACATATATTTCGCATTAATTTACAAATATAAATAGTTTATCTTTAACACATTTAGCGCCATGTGCGGCAGCGGTGCACACGACCTGAGTACTCATTTGGGCAGCGTGTTCACATATCTACACGTATAGTATTTACATAAGCCGAATGCTTTCAGCAAAAAAATGTTAGCCCGAATGAGTAAATAGCGATTTTGGGGTTTGGTGCGAGATGAGATAAGTTATATTGTAACGTATACCAAACCTGTATAATAATTTAAAGAATATGTACTACCAAAAGACTTAGTCTTACTATGTACGAAACAAATAAATAAATTTAAATTGAAATTGAAATATAAAAAATTTAATGATTAACTAAAAACATATTTTATGTTAAACACTAAAGTTTAACAAGTTATCTTTGTCCCTTATACAGCCCTTACAGGACCATAAGGAAACCAAAAGTAAATTTTGTTATTTAACTGCTTTATTTAGTTAATATGGAGGCAAAACTAATATTAAATAATAAAAATTTAAAATACAGTACTTAGTTTTTTTGGAATTCAATGGGAAATATATTTCCCTATGGGCGTGAAAGGTAATTCAAAGTTAATAAAGAAATTTCGTTTTCTTTTGTGATTATTTACTCAATAGTCGAATATTCATAAAAATACAAAAATTTTAGTTCGTACATAGTAAGTCATGTGTGATATTCGGCAAAGCAGTTTCTTTTGGTGGTAAAGCAAAGGTGTACGTTGCACATTACACATATGTTATGCGTTCTGTTTTCAATTCTTTTTTTAGCGCAATTTGCACATCTTTTCATATTATCTGCTTTTTGCATATTGTGTTGCGGTAAATTCCGTTTTACACCCAGCCTGGTTTTTTCTTTAGTTACTGTCGTTGGTCTTGAGCGCTGTCTACAAGTAAATACATTTATAAGGCTCCGAGCAATGTTTTGTCAAAATTCTAAGCTGGTCAAGAGCGGCCCTTCACAGCGGTTTCCTGAATGAAGCTTTGCGTAAATTGTATATGAGTTGTTCAGAGCTATATCCATAATATCGAAAAATAAACGCAAATAATATTTTATTTTTGCTTTGCGGTCGACCTCATAACAGACCTTTCTCTGGTCCATCAAATCAACGCCGCCCATATATTTATTGTACCGCATAACCATCTCTGGGGCAGGAAACACTAATCCTTTCTGCCGATCCGGCTTTCCTCCTCTTCACCACACCTGTTTCGACCGGTGAAATAAAATTTTACAACATATGTACAGATTTTGTGTCCATCCATATGATAAACGATATTCCCTGAAAGCTTTCAGAATAGATTTCTCCTCTCATCATATTTTTGTCCAATGGCAAAGTTTTTGGTACGTTTTTCCTGTTTACTCTCACAGTACCACAAGCTCTTATGTTATTTTGTTTTAATTTATATTGCAAGTCAGGAGAATTGAAAAAATTATCAAAATATACTTCACAACCAAGACCATTTAGCTTCTGTGATAACTTCAAAATAACGGATTCTCCCAACCCTACTTCGGTATTCGTTTTCCTGCCCGTATATAGATCGAATTCGAAGAGATAGCCTGTGGTCGCCTCAGTCCTACACCACATTTTAAATCCCCATCTTATGGGTTTGTTTTTTACGTATTGCTTCATCACGTTATGGCCTTTGAACTTAATCATATGCTCATCTATTGATTGTTGCTTTGAATTATTAATGGCCTTTTGAAAGCAATCATTAAAGTGTTCGATTATAGGTCTAACTTTATACGCTCTATCACTAAACTGCGACTGAATATCATTGTTACTGAAATGCAAGGTATGGCGTATTTGTTCAAACCTTGTTCTTGGCATAACATTAGCCATAAAAGGAACCCCCATGTCTTCGTCAGTGGACCAATAACTTCTTAACGTAGGTAACACGTGGTAGCTCATGACGAGGTTCATACCTAAAAAAGCCTTCATTTCTGAACCATCGGCAGTGAATACCCTTCCCTCTTGCTCGGCATATCTGATACTTTCTGGGACCAGTATTTTGTCAACTAATGAATCTAACTGTGTAATTTCCATAAAACTATCAAACGGAGTTAGATTTTGCTGTATATTAGGGAATACATTTATGCGACCGAACTCATAATCGCTTTCTTCAAAGGTACTGGGCACATATAAGTTCTTTCTCCATCGGAAAATGGGAACGTGGTATTCAGAAGTCGTCATTGTAATTTCTTCTGAGCTACCTCCCTGCTGCTCTTCGTTAGAATTTGCAATTTCAACTATATCAACACCGTCGTCAACATCCTGACCAATAAATGCTTGGTCTTCTTCATCTAATACTAAGTCATCTTCTCCTTCGCTATTGTCAGCCATTAGCATTTCCATAATCTCATTTTCTTTAAGGTGGAATTCTCTGACCTTTTTTGCAGACATTTTAGCTGTAATTAGTGCGAACGAATAAATAAACACCAATTTATAATCAGTAAAATTTATTTCAAATATTCCACTTGTGGTCTACAGGGAAAAATGTTTCCCTAACGAAAATTCTGTATTTTTAGATGTTTTTTTACGAATAATAACATAAATTTGACGATATCTTAGTTCTATACTTACCAATTAACAAAACAACAGATATCAAATACAATTCCAAGTACAAAAAACGATTAAACTGCGATAAATTGTACGGAGCACATTCTTCGAAAATTCGTTGACTTTATACACGTTTTTGACTGGCCATAATCGTAGTGATGACAGTGCGCTTAAAACATTAGCGGGGAATACCCGTTCTTTATTGATACTCATTCACAAAAAAAGAGTTGCCATAAAATATAGTACCGAGATAAACCAATTTATTCTTGGGAAAAATGTTTCCCCTAGACGTGAAAGGGCTAACGGAAGTCCTAGAAACCTAGCGGCTTCAACAGGGGAGGACCAGAGGGATATGGGTGTTAGAACAGTAGGCTCGGATGAGCAGACAAAAAGATGGTTGGTAGTATGGGGGGACAAGCCGCATGCCGGACAAACATTAGGCAAGTCGGGGTTCAGTCTGGATAGGTAAGAGTTTAACCTATTACAATATCCAGACCGGAGTTGGGCCAGCATCACCCTAGTCTCCCTAGGCAGCTCGCGCTCCTCTTCGGCAACGGGTGGTGTTGTTGCCTGAAGAACGGCGTTCACCGGGAGAGAGCCAACATAGGAATTTACCGAATTCGTGTGGATGAGGGTGAGGGCCTGCCGGTGCACCTTAGGATCAAACGGCGTGGAAATCAGGTGCCGGATCTCATCGTAGTGTTTGCGTGGATGGCTCCTTATGTTCCTGGGGGGCGGATCCTCATTGATCAGGCGTCCGTTCGGATGCTGCGGTTTGCAGCATTTGAACAGGAATTGCCTGGTCAACATATCGCTATGCTCTTTAACGGCGAGCATTTTCGTTATGTAAGTGATGCTCAGGAGACAGAAGAAGACACCCAGTGGCGGTACGAAGGGCGGTGTTTTGGCAGTCCTGTAGCCTCGTCCAGTGTGTGTCAGCTAGCCCCGGCGACCATATAGGCGTCGCGTAGCTCAGTACCGGCTGGCCAATTGCTTTATATGTAGCTAGTAACGTTTCTTTGTCTTTACCCCAAGTGCTGCCAGCTAGGGACTTGAGGATTTTGGTACGGCTTTGGACTTTATTGGCAATTGCGGTTACATGAGCGCCGTATTTGAACATGTTATCAAACGTCACCCCTAAGATTTTGGGGTGTGAGACAGTTGGTAGCTTGACACTATCAACGTAGACGTCTAATTCCATGTTCACTTGCGTTGTCCACGTCGTAAATAGGGTGGCCGAGGACTTATTCGGTGACAATGCCAGGTTTCTCCCGGCGAAGAATTCCGACACGGCTTGGAGGTATGAGTTAATTCGAGAGCAGAGTTCTTCTACGGAGGGGCCTGTTGCCAGAATCGTACAATCGTCGGCGTAAGAGACGATCGAGACACCCTCTGGTGGGGGGGGGGTGGAAGTTTCGATATATAATAGTTAAACAGGAACGGGGATAGGACACCACCCTGTGGCACCCCTTGTTTAACTATTCTGGGTTATTCAAGTCAAGCGTAACTAGCACTGTCCTGTGGTTTGGACGCTTTTGGTTTAGTCCGTCCCCTATCTGAGTGGTTATGGCGTTCAGCGCGGTGGTGGTGCTGTGATTTTTGCGAAATCCATGCTGATGTTCGGCGAGCCGCAGGTTTGCGGTGAAGTACGGCAACAAGGTGGATTCTAACACTTTCACTACTGGCGAGAGGAGAGATATCGGGCGGTATGACTCCCCTAAGGCAGCTGGCTTGCCAGGCTTTAGTAGTGGGACCACCTTTGCTTGTTTCCATGTTTCAGGAATAACAAAGGTGGAAAGGGAAAGGTTGAAAATTTGTGTGAGGTATCTTATGCCTTCGTCGCCGAGGTGTTTCAGCATCAGCATGGAAATGCCATCGGGGCCGATATATTTGGAGTTCTTGGATCTCCGAATAGCCTCATGAACTTCTGTTGTGGAGATGGCAATGGGCGCATTGCTGTTTTTGTGTTTGTGCGCTTCCCTGGTGGCTCGGCGAATATCTTTGTTCAACGTAGGATGCATACAAATTGTCGGCAGAAGGCGCTCGCGCATCTTTTTTACTTCGACTGAACCTTATCACCGAAGGCGATGGATATTTTGTCGTTAGGTTTAGTCGGGTTGGACAAAGATTTCACCGTCGACCATAATTTGCCAACTCCAGCCGAGAGGTTGCAAGACCTTAGGTGCTCTTCCCACTTAGCGCGTTTGTGTTGGTCTACTAAGCATCTGATTTCCGCATTGAGATCCCTTATTTGAGGATCCGTAGGGTCAAGGCGTCTAATATGGTCACGTTCATTTGCCAGGGCCGCTGCCTCTGCGGGGAAGAATGGACGCACTTCCTTTATTCTACCTTACGGAATGTGTTGATGGGAGGCTGAAATTAGGGCCAAACGAAACGCCTTTTCCCCTTCTCGTACGTCAGACGTGTGGTGTTGAGGAAACCCTCCCAGTCGGCTTTATTGAAGTTAGTGTAAGTGCGTTTCTCAGCGGTGACAAAGTCGGTGGGTCTGGCATTCATTTAAGGAGAAAGAATCAATTACAGCAGTTCTTCCCCGGCGCCAAGAGGGCTATTGGCACAAGTAATCCCTCGGAATTAAAGATGCCCAAGATTGCATTAAACATTCATCATTTTTGTATTCAGACTCTCTGGCTTCCTGTCAGCATCTATGGCAAAAATATTTTGTTCACAGAAAACTGTATTCTTACTCACTCTTTCGCTCGGTCGGTATTGATTTCTTCACTAGCGCTATTTACTTCTATTTTTTTCCTTGTACTCCGACATTTAATTATTTGGACTCGTAGCATATGTTTTCTGTTAGTACCATACATTTATGGAATTCAATACCAACAAAAATAAAACGTATAAAGCAAGCAAGATGTTTTAAAACTGCAATTTCTAACTTCTTCTGACCTTTAACTTTCCTCCTTAATTCATGATCTCTCTCTCTGTCGTTCGATTCTACATATATTTCGCATTAATTTACAAATATAAATAGTTTATCTTTAACACATTTAGCGCCATGTGCGGCAGCGGTGCACACGACCTGAGTACTCATTTGGGCAGCGTGTTCACATATCTACACGCATAGTATTTACATAAGCCGAATGCTTTCAGCAAAAAAATGTTAGCCCGAATGAGTAAATAGCGATTTTGGGGTTTGGTGCGAGATGAGATAAGTTATATTGTAACGTATACCAAACCTGTATCATAATTTAAAGAATATGTACTACCAAAAGACTTAGTCTTACTATGTACGAAACAAATAAATAAATTTAAATTGAAATACAAAAAATTTAATGATTAACTAAAAACATATTTTATGTTAAACACTAAAGTTTAACAAGTTATCTTTGTCGCTTATACGTATAAACAAAATGTAGCCTATATTCCTGTTAAATTTTTCCATAAGCTATATACTTGTACTATTTTCGAAATGTGCCCGCTAGCCACTAATCTTTTGGGAAGTCTATTGAAATAATCATTCTAACATGAATATGTCAATTAGCTTAAACCAAACCTCCAAATCCCCTTCAACGTTAGAAGTATGTAAACAGTTTACAAACTGGCGCGGTTGTGGCAAATTTTTTCGTAATATTGTAATAATAAAAAGTCGATTTATCACCTTAAAGTTCATCCTTGTGTAATAGTTCAGTTTCTGGTGGAAAACTCGAATCATTTCCTTATTACTGACGTGGTTGTCTATCACACACGTTTCCGCTCCTATCTATGCGTTCTGCTTTCAACACATTAATGTGCATATGTATGAGCATGCCATAAAAAGGTAGCTTTACATAATTTATATTTCACCTTCAAAGTGTCCGTAAACGAAGAAAACCAAATACGCCTGGCTCGCCCTTTTTATAGAGGATTATTCCATAGAAAGCTTTGTGCCATAGGTCCGGAAATCATTGATTTGTCCAAGCGCAGATGTGGGGTTTTGTACCTTCAGCTCAGCTGTGACTTGGTGGTCAAAGGATATTATTTGGCTAGCGTTCTCTGCGTTTATTCGAAGTCCGTATTCCCAAACGTATAAACGAACACCCTTCTAACTTAGTGTTTTTTAGGTGATAGCCTCCTGTATTTGTTGTGACCGGTGTTTCCATCGTTTCGCTAAAGGACTATGGCGTGAAGTGGTTCTTTGAACTCAGATAAAGGAAAAGAGACTCTTTTATACGTATCGATTACAGTTACCTGATGTGAGATTGCATGACTACAGGAGGAACAAAACGTTAACCTATACACAGTTGAATTGTCGCGGCGGTCGAAGTCCTCTGGGGTCTTAGCACTTTCGGCGTGGAGGTATGAAAAGGGGGAGGAAAGAGGAAATATATAGCCCATGTTGTTTTTGTTACAATAATAAGAAGACATAAAAAAATCGTTTAACTATGTGAAATATAGCTACATATAAGTTAACACACTGCGCCACAACATGTTGCGTTCCCACATTATAGCCGCCATGTCAGCATAATTACAGTTAGCTATAACCATTACCCTACCTCAAGGCCAGTCGCATCCCACCATATTTACCTGTGGGGCAATGCAATAGGAACCTAGCCAGATATATCGTCAGGAAAATATGTTTCACTCTTTTGTGAAATACCTGCACATGCCATCGCTGCAGGCTAACCGAGGGAAGCGAGTTTCTAAGCCAGCGCTCCGATGCTCTGGCCATGAAAAGAGAACTTCTTCTGTTCTTGTTCCAGGGCAAGTTGGGACCAGTAGTGAAGTGAAAAGGTAAAAGAAAGAAAAAGTGAAGTGAAACAAATATCCTTAGGCGCAAAATTCTAAAAAGCAACAAGGTTGCTGGAAGTGAAAAAAAAAGAAAAATATAAGAAAAGCAACAAGGTTGCTGGTGGTAGAAAAATAGCCTTGAAAAGAAAAGATAGTGAACAGACTGACTAGGTCAAACATGGACTCATTACAATCTACGGTGACAAACCTTTATCCACTGGAGAATATTAGTATTATTAGTAATAGATATTTTGCCGTTTGGTTTAGTCGGATTGGGCAAAGAGTTGACAGTAGACCATAGTTTGCCATCACCCAGAGAGATGTTACAAGACCTTAGATGCTCCCCCACCTTTCCAGTTTGTGTTGACAAACCAGTCGTCTGATTTACGCAATTGAGATCCACCGAGTCCAAGCGTCTCACATGGTCACGTTAATTTGCCAGGCCGCTGCCTCAGCGGTGCAAAACTGTCTAACCTCCTTTATTCTCGCTGTCGGAATGAATTGATTTGAGGCAGAAATTCGCCCTTGATAAACGTTCTATCACCCTCTTGTACGCCAGACGAAGCAGGAAGAGCAGTGAAGCAGTTCCCTGTATTTCGTTAAAATTACCCAGTTAGCTTTGGTAAAGTTTATGAACGTACGATTTTTAGACGTAATAAAGAACTATCGCTAAGTAGTGCAATGCTAGTGGTAGCCTATGCAGTTTATAAGGCCTGGGTATGCTTTGGAATCTCCGAGTATCAAGCGACTTTCGTAACGGTGCCAACACCTCACACGGCTACCCATAAGCCGTAACTACTTAACTTAAAAAAAGATATAGTGTTGAACAAGTAATCAGCTTTGCATAGAACAATTAGGAGTGACGTAAGTGAGTGCGAGTATAAATGTTTTTTCAAATGCGATATCGACAAAACAAAGTTACCTACGAAACGTGAAGTTATTCAAAACATTTTGTTATTAAAACATTTCGGTTCCTTAAGTGACCCAATAAATCGAAGCCATTATTACTACATATCAGTCGTTATGCGTATAACTTCAAAGTTATGGCACCAGACAAATATTCTTCTTGTCACAAAAAGTACGCTCCGTAGGAACCTTAAAAGTCACCTTCAGAGCTTTTACAGTGTAAAAAATAACAGCATGTATATAAAAACGAGGAGCGGGATCAAATATTTTTAATATATTTAACAGTCATAGATTTTAACCGACAATGAAAGTAAGGTTCCTTCTAAAGTAAAACATCTTTTTGAAGATGGGCGGGCCAAGACTAATGACAATTGGAGGTGAGCTCAATGAAGCTGAGGTTGCCTAAATTTCCTACGAATATAGCGATAATAGTGCTGAAAGTGTAATGGACTAAGTACCCAATTCAAGTGATGAAAGTGAGCCGGGTGAAAATATAAAATAACACTAAACAAGTAAGGAAATCTAAGTTCGGGTGAACTGAACATTATATACAAAGCGTTAATTTTCAGAACGAGCTACAAATACCATGACTTGGCAATGATATAGGCCCTAGAATGTTATTTGAAATTTTCGATATCGAAAAAGCGGGCGTGGTTGTCATCCGATTTCGCCCATTTTCAACACCAACCTGCCTTGGCCAGAAAGTAACTTGTGTACCAAATTTCATGTGAATATCTCAAGTTTTACCCAACTTATGTTAATTTATGTGATTTTCGAAATTTTCGTTACCGAAAAAGTGGTCGTGGTTATCATCCGATTTCGACAATTTTCACAGCAGCTCGGCTTGGCCAGAAAGTAACCAATACACCAAATTCCATGCAAATATCTCAGTTTTTACGCAAGTTATGTCAATTTATGTGATTTTCGAAGATTTCGATATCGAAAAAGGGGCGTGGCTATCATCCGATTCCGTCCATTTTCAATGGCAACCTTCCTTGGCCAAAAAGTAACGTGTATAACAAATTTCATGCATAGATCTACATTTTTAATCAAGTTATGTTATGTGATTTTCAAAATTTTCAATATCGAAAAAGGGGGCCTGGTTATAATTCGATTGCGAAAATTTTCAACAGCAGCCTCCCTTGGCCAGAAAGGAACCAATACACCAATTTCCATGCAAATATCTCAGTTTTTACGCAAGTTATGTCAATTTATGTGATTTTCGAAATTTTCGATATGGAAAAAGGGGGTGTGGTTATTATCCGATTTCGAACATTTTCAATAGCAACCTACCTTGGCCAGAAAGTAACCTGTATGCAAATTTTCATGCAAATATCTCAATTGACAAAAACAAAATTTCACGAAAGCGTTCCAAGTTTGGGGCAGAAGCGGAAGCAGCAGCAAAACCAATAATGTGTTAAAATGTCTGTCATATGATGGAAAATATGACAGAACATTACTTTAAAGGAAAAAATCTTTCGGAGTCAAATGCGAACACTGCTTCTCAGAGAGGAGGATACAACCCTGGTGAAAGAAAGAAAGAAATCATTGAAGGAGCAATTTAGAAGGCAGTAGTAAATTTTGAATGCGCAAAGATATTGCCTAAACCAACACGTTGCTATGAGCTGTGACGAAACTGCTGTAAATACCGGATACAAATCGGGGGTAAATGGAACGATTTTTGCAAAGCACCCTGCATTGAAATAAATAAACACCGATTTCAATGCAGGGTGTTTGCAAAAATCGTGCCTTTCAGAAAGCTGTTGACTACCTTGGTAAGCAACAACGGCCTTGATTTTGGCCCGACGTTTTGGGTTCGGAAATTATGACCGAAATAACTGGTAAGTCTAAGTAATTTAAATACAGTATTTATTTATCGTTTCATCATAAAAATAAAAATAAAAAAAAACTATTATTACAGGTTGTAGATGAGATGAATCTGTTGCAATAAGCAGTGGTTCGTGGAAAATATGTAATAACCAGCACTACTTGTTTGATATGGATTCAGCAATAAATAGTGGTATATGCGACGAATACCCTTAAGCACAGCTCGTTGGCTTCAACAGCTTCTAGGTTACTTCGGGTATATGTTATCAAAAACACCGTCACCAATACTAAGAGTAATTGTAGAGATCATAGTATAAATATATGCGCCATTCTGGTTCCTTATCAAAAGCCAACCACAAGCAATCCTTGAAGTAGGTATGTTTTTAGCTATATTTTCTGGATGCCACAGTTACCAACTGATGTACAGGCAATCATAAGCCCAACGATAGAGAATTAAGCATTCTACTTTCATCCAAAAAATATATTAGTATCAATGATAACTGACACTTATCAAAAGGTACGAGAAAATCAGAGCAATGCGCCAAGATCCACCAGTAGAATTGCGTTAACATTCCAAAACGAGCCGTTATAAACTTCAATAGCGACTTCTTGTAGCAGATGGCAACCGCCAGGCTCGCATTTCGACAAAACTTGATAGCCGCGCACAATATAAGAGCCTTGATTCGCGTCAGAACCGGTCTTAAAATAATGGCATGTGAATAACAAAATTACATAAAACGTTGTATTTTCTGTGCTACATTGTTTCGAGAAGAAAAAGAATCTTGGTGCTTTATTTGTTATTTTTCAACAAAAGTGATGTGTTTTATGAAATCATAAGGCTAATAATAAATATTTAAAGCACCATAACCTCTCTCATTATAAACTTAGCCAAACAGTTCAAAGACGGCATAATCATGAATTTCAAAGCAGTTTCTTTAGGCGAGAAAAAAAGGATACTGGAAAATAAAAAGTTCCAGTAGGAAAATCCTTAGAGCTGGTTTGTAAGGATAAAAAAAAAATTACCCGAAATCCTCTCTACATAACCTTCAAATTTGGGGGCGGCCCACCCCGAACCCAATTAACATTCTTCTTCTTCCAGTAGTAGCACACTAGCACTAATGTAAGACAAGGTCACCACCTTCTTACACCCCGTGCATTGTTTGTCAGGTGAGATTATGTAGATATGCGGCATCATCTAAGTGCCTTCTCTTATGTCACCTGCTTATATGCTCGGGTGCTACCCAGCCTATTTCTACCTAGGCCTACGCAATCGCCCTTGACCCCAACGTACCAATCACTACCTCTTTGCACTTTCGTGTTCTGCAGCTAAACTGCCATGGCAACTGGCAAGGTAAGTGAAATAGTGAGCTTCATGAAGACGCAAAATAGTTAAATCGCGGTATTAGAGGAGTGGCGTTTATCACCCACCAATCAGTATCGTCGATTTGAACCTGACATCGACCAGAGGGACATCGGGGGGCCTCCAAGTGGCTCAAGGAAAAAATTACAATCACTACCTCTTTGCACTTTCGTGTTCTGCAGCTAAACTGCCATGGCAACTGGCAAGGTAAGTGAAATAGTGAGCTTCATGAAGACGCAAAATAGTTAAATCGCGGTATTAGAGGAGTGGCGTTTATCACCCACCAATCAGTATCGTCGATTTGAACCTGACATCGACCAGAGGGACATCGGGGGGCCTCCAAGTGGCTCAAGGAAGAAATTACTGGAGAGCTATAGACGGATACGTAACCAGATAGACACCGTGAGAGCATTTTGAATACTGTGCTTCAAAAATATACACATGTTGCAAAGTTACGCAAATTGATAGGCTGCAAAAGCTCCAAAATAAAGGCATGCGGTGCATTTTGAAAGGCAGTCGCTTAACCCCAACACAAACAATGCTTGATACGCTGATGTGGCTTAGCATTAGCCAGAGGCCTAAATTATGCACACTACTAACTGTCTTTAAAATTAAACACAAATTGGCACCACGCTATTTAACTGAAAATGTCGGATATGTAAGGGATACCCAACAATTTCGAAGACTAGGCAACGCAGATGACTTTAGAATAAGTCACAACAGCCGGTTCTACGTACCGGAATGGCCCGGGTTTTATCCGGCCAAGGGCTGTTATTTCAGTGTAACCCTGTCCAATTTGTCCAATCCCACTCCTAAATTGTCATCCTCGGAGCAATCCCTTGCAGCAGGGTTGCTCCAATGTCTCTTGCTACGGGCTGGTATCGAATCCAACCCCGGACCGAGAGACTGGATCTGCTGCGTCTGCTGGAAGAAAATATATGTTAAACGTTCACATTCCGTTCAATGCAGTAAATGCAAGAGATGGTTGCATAGATCTGGATGCTCAGGGCTTAACCCTGCCATCCCCAGAACCCGTACTTTTTTCAGTACTTTTGAGGCACCATGTTGTTCGCGCACACGCGCGTCCCGCGGTTCTCGTCGCTCCGGCGCACACACACCGCACCTACCATCATCAAATGGCCACGACAGTGGCCCGGTCTTCACGACCTGCAGCCTTGCTGCTCCCGCCTCACCTCAGTCCCCACTCTCGTCCCCCCCTACTTCCAGCATGCACGTGGGTCAGGAACATAACCTCCTCGTACCTTTCACCACGTGCACTGTTTGTCGGCAAAGACTATACGCCTGCGGCATCGGTTAAGTGCAATAACTGCCATGGCCTGTGCCACATCCATATGTGCTCTGGGCTCGCAAACAGGAACCTTTGGACGGATGCATTTATTGCCCCTTGCTGCAGTACTCAGCAGCCCTCCACGCCACACAACATCGGCCAAGAAGCGCTGAACCCTAGACTGCGTCACAGCTTGGGACTATGCCCACCTCCACCTAGGCAACCGCATCCGTCCCTTACCCCCAGCATGCCTCCACCCTCCCTCCCGACACACTTCAAAATCCTACAGCTGAACTGCAACGGGTTAGCTGGTAAGATCGCGGAGATAACAGACTTTATGAAGTCGAACAACATTAAACTGGCCGCCATTCAGGAGACCAAGCTGAATGCTATCTCGGACTTACGTACTCGAGATGGGTACAATGTACATAGGAAAGACCGTCCCAGCGGTCATGGGGGCGGCCTCGCATTCATTACACACCATACTGTACAATATAATCTGTTTGCCCCTGACGTTGACCCCAGGGACTCTACCCTTGAATGCCAGGGCATAGCAGTCCGGACAGGCGACGTCGACCTGCGAGTGTTAAATATATACATTCCCCCTGTTACGTGCTGTCCCCGTGATTATCGCCCTGATATTAGTGCGTTGCTAAGGGGCGATAACTGCCTCATCTTAGGTGATTTCAACGCACATCACGATCTCTGGCACTCCAACTTGCCAGCAGATAGCAGAGGGCACGCACTCGCAGAGCGGTAAACAAAGTGAAGGGTAAACAAAGTGAAGTGTACAGAAGCTAAAAGTGAGGCTCCTCGTAAAAGTTGAAAAAGAAAGAGAAATACACAAAAGAGCGTAAACTCAATTTTCTGTCACGTAAGTTCACTTGTTTCCGTAGCGCTTTGTTAATCTTGAAAAGCTGTGTTTGCGAACATTGTAGCAAATTTGCATAAAATACAAATTTTCCTATAGTTTTTGCCTTCGCATATTGGAAGGATTGCACAAGCGAGACGGTAAATATTAACTTAATATTTTACAAAGTGTCAAATACAGCTGATCTTGTCACCCAAAAGTGGGGCCAGATCAGCGAGGAAAACTGACGTTTGGCAGTGCTGCCAAGGTAGCCAAGACACAACCCCCTTTCGGCCACTAGGGGTGGGAATACACAACCCTTTTTCTGTCGGCCACTAGGGGTGGGAAGAAATTAAAAAAAAAAAAATAAATAAATAAAAAATAATAATAATAATAATAATAAAATAAAATAAATAAATAAATAAACAAAGCTAAATAAAACAAAATAAACAATAAAAAAGGTAAATATAACCAAATAATAGTAATAATACTAAAAGTAATAATAATATAATACTAACCTCAAACAACATAATAAAATAAATAATTTTAAAGGAAACAAGATATAAATAATTAAAATTAACTATCCCAACGATAATAAAAACACTATAAAATAAAATAATAAAAATAAAAAAACTTAGAGTGTCTGCTACCAGGAAGGGGGTCGTTGCGGTATTCGCCAAGGTAGTAGCGGACACCGCGGCGGTCACCGAAATGGAAGGAGTGCCAGTACGGCTAGTCGGGGAGAATGAAGGGGACGTAGGTAACCCCTTCACGAGGCGGTCGAGACTAGCGCAGTCGCCTCCTCGTTCGGCTCCTCCAATCTCGGACAGGCCTATGTCAGCGCAGTTGGAGTCTGCGCTGGCGCTCGCAGTTAGAGAAGACGACGACCAGGCATTTCACGCGCTTGGAAGGCTCATCGGAGAGCTTAAGGAGGTTATTGGTAGTGGAAAACGTTCCATTAACCAAAACCTGAAAGACCTAGTAAAAGCGATCTCAGTGTCGTACGATGAGGCAGCAGAAACTTTGCTAGGAGAGAAAAAGGGAGTGGACTCCAAGCAGTCTCAGACGTCACCGTCACTGGGCCATCAGCCACAGCAACAACGCGCTAAACGGGGGCGAGAACGCGCTCGTGGTGGCACACCTTCGCCACAAAAGGAGCCGAAGAAGCAAAGGGATGCGCAAAAAACAGCACCTACGTACTCTGACGTAGCAGCAGCCAAGGTCCCTAAAAAAGCGGAACCACCAGGCCAAGGAGTGGCATGGCGGACGGTCCAGAGGAAACGCCCGAAGCCCAAGGCTGCCCGACCCGACGCTATCGTCATTAAAACAACGGGAGAGTGCTCGTATGCCGATATCCTAAAGGCTGTAAAAACCGAGGAGACTCTGAAAGAAATGAGTACTATGGTACGGAAGATCCGCAAGACTGCGAAAGGTGAGTTACTGCTTCAGCTCACCAAGCAGGCAGAGGGCAACACCGCTAAGCTGCAAGCGGCAGTAGGGCAGGCTTTGTCTGGCAAAGCCGAAGTCAAATCCCTTACGGAAGAGACCCTTTGCGAGATCCGTGATATGGATGAGGTGACCACGCCAACGGAAGTCTGCGAGGCACTGAACTCGCAGTTTTCAGGTCTGGAAATGCAGCTGTCCAACATCCGATTCATTCGAAAAGCTTACGGTGGAACACGGACGGCGACAATTTCGATCGCTGGAGAAGCGGCCAGAAAGCTACTAGCCAGTAGCAAAGTTAGAATAGGCTGGGTTGTATGCCGTATTCGGGCGAAAATTGAGCCAAAACGCTGCTACAAGTGTATGGACTTCGGGCATATCTCGAGGAACTGCACCAGCGAAAAGGATGCAAAGGGGAAATGCTTCAAATGCGGAGGCGAGGGACACATCGCCAAAACGTGCACGAACTCGCCAAAGTGCATTCTATGCACCGAAAGGGAAGCCAATCGCACCGATCATCCTACCGGGGGAAACAACTGCCCGGTATACAGAGCGGCGGTCCAGAAACTCAGACCGTTATGAGATTGGTCCAACTCAATCTCAACCACTGCGAAGCTGCGCAAGACCTATTGTCGCAAACTATAAGGGAGATAAATGTCGACGTAGCATTGATAAGCGAGCCCTACAGGGACAAGTCTGTAAATTGGCTACCCGATTCATGTGGCAAGGCAGCAATGTGGTCCTGCGGAGAGAACCCGCTTTACATAGAGCCCGTTCTTAAAGAAAGAGGTTTTGTGTGCGGCAGGATAGGAGATATCTTCGTATATAGCTGCTACATACCACCTAGCACCTCGCTAGAAGCTTTTGAAGAAGTAGTTGGTAAAATAGCCACAGATGCGACTACGAGGCAGCGATTCGTCATAGCTGGCGACTTTAACGCATGGGCTGTCGAATGGGGCTCACAGCGAACTTCTCCGAGAGGGAGAGTTCTTCTCGAAGCATTCGCTTGCTTGGATGTAGCGCTACTTAATACAGGTGAGCAACATACATTTTCCAGAAATGGCTTCGGTTCCATAATCGACATTACGTTCGTAAGTGAAAATATGTTCAGGATGTGCGAGTGGAAGATTAGTGAGTGCTATACTCAAAGCGATCACTCTGCAATAATATTGGACATCAAAGTAGACGGTGGAAGGGCTCCCACCAACCAAACATCCGTGAGGAGGCGGGGTTGGAAGGTCAACACCTTCGACCCCGATGTGTTCAAGGCAATGCTACCAGCAACTGAGTATACAGGCAGCGCGAATCTTATAGCCACTAAAATAATGGCCGATATCAAAGGAGCATGCGACGCGTCGATGACCAGAAAGACCATACGAAAACAGCAAAGCTCGGCGTATTGGTGGAACGACAGCATACAAACGCTAAGGAGAGAGTGTATCCGGGCGAGGCGGCGCTCCCAAAGATCACGAGATAGGCCAACCTTTTTAGAGTACAGAGCTGCCTATAAAGCTGCACGTCATGCTTTGAAGGCGGCAATAGCGAATAGTAAGCGACAATGCTTTCTCAACCTCTGCGATGAGGCTGAAAATGACCCATGGGGTATGGCTTACAAATTGGTCTTGAAAAAGTTGAAAACCAAACGCGAAGCCATACCAACATGCCCGTCATTCCTCAAAAAAGTGGTCGATACTCTCTTTCCGACGCAAAGAAAACTAGTTTCCCCTACGTCAAATACTCCATTACACGCATTTAATGAAGTGACGGTGGAGGAAGTGCTCCTAGCGGTTAAGAGACTAGACGACAACAAGTCTCCTGGTCCGGACTGCGTGCCCAACAAAGCACTGAAGGTGGCGGTTAATTATAAGACGTCTACATTCGCGAATTTATTCACTGTATGCCTAGCTGAGGGGACATTCCCTTCGATATGGAAACGCCAAAATTTGGTGCTACTACCGAAGCCCGGAAAAAACCTGGTGGAACCATCCAGCTACAGGCCCATATGCCTGCTCGACTCGGCAGGCAAAATTCTAGAGCGAGTAATCTACAATCGTCTGGAAAAGGAAATAGAAGAAGTGTGTGGCATATCTGACAACCAGTTTGGGTTCAGAAGAGGCAGATCCACCATAGATGCCGTGAACGTGGCTAGAGATACCGCTCAAGATGCAATAAGCGGCACACGCTGGCTCGAGGGATCTAAGGAATACTGCCTTATCGTGACCTTAGATGTAAAGAACGCATTCAATTGCGCTAACTGGGCGAAAATCCTGGATACCCTAGACAGGGTGGGTATATCCTACTATCTGAGACGCATAATCCGCAGCTATTTTGACGGACGTCTGCTGCAATACGAAACTGCAGATGGCACGGAAAAGCTCCATGTCACAGGCGGGATTCCTCAGGGGTCGGTGCTCGGCCCATTACTATGGAACATTATGTACGACGGAGTGCTGCGACTTAAAGTACCTAATGGAGTTAAGATTATCGGATTCGCGGATGATATCGTATTGATTGTTACTGCCAAACACTTAAGTGATATAGGTGGAAAAACTAATGTAAGCATAGCCAGCGTTCAATCATGGCTCATGCAACATGGACTACAGCTTGCGGAGCACAAAACAGAGGCAGTACTAGTATCAAGCAGGAAGAAGGTAGAGAAGGTCACGATAAGAATCGGAGACCACGACATTGAAACAATGCCGGCAGTTAAGTATCTGGGAATCATGATAGACAGGAGGCTGTCTTTCAAAACACATCTAGAATACGCTAACGAGAAAGCAGCGAAAACCATATCATCGTTATCGAGGATAATGCTAAACGCACGAGGTCCAAAGCAAGGGCGGCGTCAGCTACTGGCAGGCGTCGTGAAGAGCCAACTACTCTACGGGGCTCCGGTATGGCAGCACGCCATGGAGCATCAGTCGTACCTACGTGGGGTAAAGTCGACCTATCGCTTGTGTGCTCTCCGAGTTTGTAGCGCTTTTAGAACGGTATCAGACGATGCCGCACTGGTAATCTCAGGCTTGTGCCCAATTGACATATTGGCAAAAGAAGCAGCCACAACGTTTGAGGATAGAAACTCGCGGTCCGAAGCACGCGAGATTAGTATTCAAAATTGGCAAAACAGATGGAACATATCGAATAAGGGGCGCTGGACATACCGCTGTATACCAGATATTAAAACATGGGTAACGAGAACACACGGGGAGGTAGATTTTTATCTGACTCAGTTCTTAAGCGGCCACGGATGCTTTAAACAATACCTTTATCGGTTTAAGCACGAAAGCAACAACGTATGCGATCACTGTGGAGGCGAGGCAGTGGAAGATGTCTACCACGTGTTCTTCGAATGCCCCAGATCGTACAGCTTTAGAAGTAAACTACGCAGCATAGCCGATGAGGACTACACTCCCGAGTCGCTGGTTGGTCACATGCTACGAAGTAAACAAAAGTGGATGGCAGCGTGCGAGGTAATCGCAGAAGCCATGAAGTGGCTTAGAAGTCTGGAACGGCTGCGCCGCAGCAGGGAAGACTGAAGAAAAAGCAAACAAACACGGAAAAAAACAAGAGGCGGGTTGGAAACACGGCCTTCCAACCGCCTAGTTTAACAAACCTATATCAGAGGTGCAGATTGCAGATTGGAGATTCAGCCTCTCCACTGTATTGACCTGCAAACAAAATTCTAAGAGCATGTAAGTATCTCAAACTTAGGTGGAAACACGGCCTTTCAACCACCTAGTTTAACAAACCTATATCAGAGGTGCAGATTGCAGATTGGAGATTCAGCCTCTCCACTGTATTGACCTGCAAACAAAATTTTAAGAGTATGTAAGAATCTCAGATGCGGGTGGAAACACGGCCTTTCAACCGCCTGGTCCACGTGACACAAACCAGAAGGAGCAGATTGGGGACGCGGCCTCCCCACTGCATTACCTTGTAACTGAATATGTTGTGAGTATAAGTGATTACTTATAAACGTACTGAATCATTATAGATGCGGGCCGGAAACACGGCCACTCCAACCGGCTAGATGCAGAAGAGCTAGTGAGACAGAATAAGTAAGTAGATGTAGTGTAAGTACATGCCTATATAGCTATATCTATATACATATCTTTGGTAGTTGGACAAGAACGACTTTCTTTGATCAATATGATCAATACTTCAGACAAGATGAATGAAAAATCTAACAAAAGATCCCCAGCTAAGAACTGAATTAGTACAGTAACGCTGACCAACTGACGTTGAGACTTGTGCTCAAACCACCTCCCGACGGAATACTTGACGGTAGTACCGGGGGGATCGGTACATGACGGTAGGAGGTTTAGTGTGTTAAAGTCATACACTGACTGTGAGGCTTTCGATGCTTCCTCCTCTGAAAAAAAAAAAAAAAAAAAAAAACGCACTCGCAGAGCAAATAGATAATTCGGCATTCTGTACATTGAATGGAGATGCCCCCACTAGGGTGGCAGGTAACTGCCACAGTTAGCCAGACATCTCCATTTCAAGTGCGGGCCTTATCAACCACGTTAACTGGCAACCTATGCTTACACTGGCATCTGACCACCTACCCATCCTACTAGACATCGAACGACCGTCCGACTTCATAACGACAGAAAAACGAACGTACATCAACTTTAGTAAAGCGGCCTGGGACCGCTTCACGGACTTTACAGAGCACTCCTTCGCTGACCTACCCACACCGACGGACGTATGCAAAGGTGAGAAAGAGTTTCGCAAAGTCATCGATTCAGCCTCTGGCCGCTTCATCCCTGCTGGCAGAATCCCGGAAATTCGGCCGAATTTCCCTGCGGAAGCAGCGGCAATGGCAAGAGAACGTGACCAAGTGAGACTCTTGAACCCCGCAGATCCAAGAATAAAGGATCTCAACGCAGAAATCCGTCGGACTGTCAATGATCATAAATTGAAAAAGTGGAAAGAACACATAGAGTCATGCAACCTCTCCGGCGGTGTCGGCAAACTATGGGCGACAGTCAAGGCCCTATCCAACCCGACCAAATACAATGACAAGGTCGCCATTGCTTTCGGCGATAACGTCAAGTCGGACCCCAGGAAGTGCGCGAGCGCATTCTGCCGGCAATTTATACTGCATTCTCCTGCGGATAGGGCTAAGAGAAAAGCCATCCGACGCGCGCACAAACACAAACACACAGCCGAGCCCATTGTCGTCTCCGCTGCAGAGGTCAAGGAAGCTATAAGGAAGGCCAAACCTTCAAGATCACTCGGACCCGACGGAATTGCCATGAAGATGCTGAAACACCTAGGCCACGAGGGGCACAAGTACTTGGCGGCTCTATTCAACCTCTCACTGTCCACCTTCGTTATACCAGATATCTGGAAACATGCGACTGTGGTCCCCCTCCTAAAACCTGGGAAGCCGGCAAATCAAGGAGACTCTTATCGTCCGATATCTCTCCTTTCGCCGGTAGTGAAGTTGTTAGAGGCTATTCTGCTCCAATACTATACTGCAAACCTGCAGCTGGCCAATCATCAACATGGCTTCCGTAAAAACCATAGCACAACACCAGCTTTGAACGCCATCACGACGCAGATTAACTTCGGTTTGAACCAACACCAACCAAACCACAGGACGGTTCTCGTGGCACTTGACCTGTCGAAAGCCACACTCCTTGAAGACCTGGAGGAGACACCGCTTCCTGCTGGCCTAAAAAGGTGGACCGCCAACTACTTGAACGGTCGGCTGGCGTCAGTGCAGTTTCGAAACGAGAGATGTAGACCTAGAAGAATTAGACAAGGGGTTCCGCAGGGTGGTGTTCTTTCACCCCTTCTGTTTAACTTCTACATCTCGAGCCTCCCTCCCCCACCAGAGGGGGTCTCCATCGTTTCGTACGCTGACGACTGCACTGTGATGGCCACGGGCAAAGGACCTTCGACAGACGCACTTTGTACTAGACTGAATGACTACCTGCGCGACCTTTCCTGCTTCTTCACAGAGCGGAACCTGACTCTTTCCCCGACTAAATCTACGGCGACGTTGTTCACCACGTGGACTGCGCAGATGGGGCAGGAGTTGAATGTCCACGTAGATGGTGTTCCACTACCTACTGTCAACCACCCCAAAATTCTAGGGGTTACATTCGACAATAGCCTCACCTTCGCTAATCATGCCACCGCAATAGCCTCGCAGTACTTGGGGCAAAGACAAAGAAACGTTGCTGGTCACCTATAAGGCTATTGGCCGACCGGTTATTGATTATGCTGCGCCCATATGGTCGCCTAACCTTCACGACACCAACTGGAGGAAATTGCAGGTCTGCCAAAACACCGCCATCAGAACTGCGACTGGTTGTTTGCTTATGTCTCCTGAGTCTCATCTCCACCAGGAGGGTCAAATGCTCAACGTTCGCGAGCATGCGGAACTTTTAAGTAGGCAGTTCCTTCTGAAGTGCCACCGTCCCAGTCATCCAAATCGACAGCTATTGGATGAAACTCCGCCCCCTAGAGACATAAGGAAGCATCTCCGGAAGCATTATGATGAGATCCGGCATCACATCTCGTTGCCGTTTGATGTGCGGGACCATAGGCGGGCCCTAAAGGACCTCCACACTGAGTCGGTGGACAGATCCCTCAGATCCCGGCCTGTGAACCCCGTTATTGGTGCCCTACCACCCGTTCTTGCTGAGGAAGAACGTGTCCTTCCGAGGGAGACTAGAGTCATGCTGGCTCAACTTCGGTCTGGATATTGCAATAGGCTGAACTCCTATTTGTCCAGACTGAACCCTACCATACCAAACACATGCCCTGCATGCGGTATGGCCCCCCACGACACGCAACATCTCTTTTCGTGTTCTTCGGAACATACTCTTCTAACTCCCTTATCACTTTGGTCCAACCCTGTTGAAACAGCGCGTTTCCTTGGACTTCCGTTAGAAGAGCCCGATGACAACTAGGAGTGTTCTGGCCCTTTGGGCAGGGCGAAGCACTGCTAACAACAACAACAACAACAACTTTAGAATAAATTTCCGAAGAACCACAGCAGCCAGAGAATCAATATTTTACAAAGGCCTAAAGCTGTATAATATGCTACCGCAAGAGGTTGTAAGCTATTTCGATAAGATTTTGAATTATGGCCACTTTTGATCCCTGCTACAAATTTGGGGTATTTTTTCTAAAATTGGTAAAAAGCTATTTGTCGAATAGGTTGAAACAAGTTAAATGTGGTCATAATACTCTAGCCAGTTACATCTAATGTGCCGCAGGGCTAGATTTTGGGTCCGATTCTCTTGTGCCTTTTCATTAAAGATATTGTTGAATGTTGCCAGAGTTCCCTTATTCATCTTTATGCTGACGACACACAAATCTATTTGTCAAAACCCATAGGTCTAGTTGACGATATGATAGAAAGGCTGAATGAAGATCTCGTTCGTATATTTGACTGATCGAGGGCAAACCATATAAAATTAAATGCCTTAAGACAAAGGCGATAGCTATTTCACGTGAAATATATGATCTAAGTTATATGCCTCCATTATTACCTTACGGATTGAATATTGAATTTAACGACACGGTCACAAACCTGGGTTTCAGAATCAACAGAAGATTGTTCAGTTGAAAAATTGTCAAGGGCAATGCACCTACGTGCAGCGCTTCACAGAGAGCGATTCTTTTGCCGTTTCTTGACAAGCGAGGTGGTAAGGCATAAGAACAGTCATTATTCGCTTTGTTTGTCTCATCTATGCAAGTATATAGTTATAGCTGCATGTATGAAAGGCTTGAAGCGAACTGCTTGTACAATCCATTGCTTAAGAAGCGAAAAGGAAAGGCCTTGCATCGTGTCCCGTTTCATAAAAAAATAATTAGCAAAAGAATCGAAGAGGTCTTTCTAATTTTTTTCCAACTGGGTTAGTTTGTTGCGGAAGTAAATAGGCACTGTGATAAGGGTTTCGTAGGATATTGCCTATTTTGCTAACAGAGTTTTCGTGGTCAATGCAAGGCACCCAGTTGGAAAAAAAGGAGGAAGAATCAATTACAGCAGTTCTTCTCCGGCGCCAAGAGGGCTATTGGCACAAGTAATCCCTCGGAATTAAAGATGCCCAAGATTGCATTAAACATTTATCATTTTTGTATTGAGACTCTCTGGCTTCCTGTCAGCATCTATGGCAAAAATATTTTGTTCACAGAAAACTGTATTCTCTTTCACTCTTTCGCTCGGTCGGTATTCATTTCTTCACTAGCGCTATTTACTTATATTTTTTTAAGTTTTTCTCTTAGTTTGGTTTTTTCTTTTAAAATTTTTCTATGCGTGTTACTCCTACTTGTGCATCTTTTATGCATTTTAATTCAATTAATATTTTCTCACCATACAGATTAATACATTAATTTTTATAAATATGCGTGTTATCGGGAAAAGAAATTTTACTTAAAATGAAAATTGTAACAAATGACGCAACACTTCCCAGTTTGTGCCGTTATAACTGTATACTTGCATAGTTCAGACAAACAAAGCGCATAATGACTGTTTTCATGCTCAACACCTTACCACATCGCTTCTCGGGAAGGGGCATTGCTTTTACTGAGAAGCTATTCTGCAACGCATTCTGAAGGGAAGCGCTTGACAATTTTCCAACTGGGAAACTAAAACTTGTTAAATCACTCATTGTTTCACATTTATCGTACGCTGAGTTAGCGTATTGCTGTCTTGATAGTAAGTCAAAGAACAAACTGCAAATTGCCTTAAACAACACAGCGCGATTTGTCTTTGAAAAAAGTAAATATGACCACATCTATAATTATGCCAATCAGATCCTTGGACATGATCTGGGCTCGTATTTTAAAATACGGGCTCTTATCTGCCTCCATAAAGTGTTATACAGACATAAACCAATGTACCTGTATAAAAGCATTAAACTAGCTCCTTGTACTCCGACATTTAATTATTTGGACTCGTAGCATATGTTTTCTGTTAGTACCATACATTTATGGAATTCAATACCTACAAAAATAAAACGTATAAAGGGAGCAAGATGTTTTAAAAATGCAATTTCTAACTTCTTCTGACCTTTAACTTTCCTCCTTAATACATGATCTTTCTCTCTGTCGTTCGATTCTACATATATTTCGCATTAATTTACAAATATAAATAGTTTATCTTTAACACATTTAGCGCTATGTGCGGCAGCGGTGCACACGACCTGAGTACATGATTTGGGCAGCGTGTTCACATATCTACACGCATAGTATGGACATAAGCCGAATGCTTTCAGCAAAAAAATGTTAGCCCGAATGAGTAAATAGCGATTTTGGGGTTTGGTGCGAGATGAGATAAGTTATATTGTAACGTATACCAAACCTGTATCATAATTTAAAGAATATGTACTACCAAAAGACTTAGTCTTACTATGTACGAAACAAATAAATAAATTTAAATTGAAATTGAAATATCAAGATGAGATAAGTTATACTGTAACGTATACCAAACCTGTATCATCATTTAAAGAATATGTACTACCAAAAGACTTAGTCTTACTATGTACGAAACAAATAAATAAATTTAAATTGAAATATAAAAAATTTAATGATTAACTAAAAACATATTTTATGTTAAACACTAAAGTTTAACAAGTTATCTTTGTTTCTGTTTGTATTCCTGTTAAATTTTTCCATAAGCTATATACTTGTACTATTTTCGAACTGTGCCCGCTAGCTACTAATCTTTTGGGAAGTCTATTGAAATAATCATTCTAACATGAATATGTCAATTAGCTTAAACCAAACCTTCAAATCCCCTTCAACGTTACAAGTATGTAAACAGTTTACAAACTGGCGCGGTTGTGGCAAATTTTTTCGTAATATTGTAATAATAAAAAGTCGATTTATCACCTTAAAGTTCATCCTTGTGTAATAGTTCAGTTTCTGGCGGAAAACTCGAATCATTTCCTTCCCTTCCTTATTACTGACGTGGTTGTCTATCACACACTTTTCCGCTCCTATCTATGCGTTCTGCTTTCAACACATTAATGTGCATATGTATGAGCATGCCATAAAAAGGTTGCTTTACATAATTTATATTTCACCTTCAAAGTGTCCGTAAACGAAGAAAACCAAATACGCCTGGCTCGCCCTTTTTATAGTGGATAATTCCATAGAAAGCTTTGTGCCATAGGTCCGGAAATCATTGATTTGTCCAAGCGCAGATGTGGGGTTTTGTACCTTCAGCTCAGCTGTGACTTGGTGGTCAAAGGATATTATTTGGCTAGCGTTCTCTGCGTTTATTCGAAGTCCGTATTCCCAAACGTATGAACGAACACCCTTCTAACTTAGTGTTTTTTAGGTGATAGCCTCCTGTATTTGTTGTGACCGGTGTTTCCATCGTTTCGCTAAAGGACTATGGCGTGAAGTGGTTCTTTGAACTCAGATAAAGGAAAAGAGACTCTTTTATACGTATCGATTACAGTTACCTGATGTGAGATTGCATGACTACAGGAGGAACAAAACGTTAACCTATACACAGTTGAATTGTCGCGGCGGTCGAAGTCCTCTGGGGTCTTAGCACTTTCGGCGTGGAGGTATGAAAAGGGGGAGGAAAGAGGAAATATATACTGTAAGCTAGCAGAACCTGACATAGAACAACGAGAAGATAAAACAAAGTACACCCTAATGTCCAACGAAGCATTACGGAAGATCCCCAACGGAAGCAGATTCCCTACTTCCCTACATCTCCATTGATCGCCCGAACACTAATAAAACTTAGCCCATGTTGTTTTTGTTACAATAACAAGACATAAAAAAATCGTTTAACTATGTGAAATATAGCTACATATAAGTTAACACACTGCGCACCACATGTTGCGCATAGTTACAGTTAGCTATAACCATTACCCTACCTCAAGGCCAGTCGCATCCCACCATATTTACCTGTGGGGCAATGCAATAGGAACCTAGCCAGATATATCGTCAGGAAAATATGTTTCACTCTTTTGTGAAATGCCTGCACATGCCATCGCTGCAGGCTAACCGAGGGAAGCGAGTTTCTAAGACAGCGCTCCGACGCTCTGCCCATGAAAAGAGAACTTCTTCTGTTATTGTTCCAGGGCAAGTTGGCCCAAGCAGGGACCAGTAGTGAAGTGAAAAGGTAAAAGAAAGAAAAAGTGAAGTGAAACAAATATCCTTAGGCGCAAAATTCTAAAAAGCAACAAGGTTGCTGGAAGTGAAAAAAAAATATATATATAAGAAAAGCAACAAGGTTGCTGGTGGTAGAAAAATAGCCTTGAAAAGCAAAGATAGTGAACAGACTGACTAGGTCAAACATGGACTCATTACAATCTACGGTGACAAACCTGACCAGAACGGTCAACGCTCTCCTGGAGCAGATGACGAATTTAGAAAGGCGAGTGTCTTCCTTGGACAGCCTTAGATCAGGACTCACCGGAGGTGAGGGATCGAATAAACTAGCACAGGAAGTAAAAACTGACTGGAAGGACATCTTGTGTCTTCTAGACTCTGGGACCGTTTGACGGCAGCCCAGTGTAGTACGTTTCCTGGATACAATTCGTGGATATGCCATGTAATTCTTCAGCACATACGACAGAGGGTGCAAGGTGCAGCCGCTGCTGCCCTAGGTTAGGTTAGGTTAGGTTAGGGTGGCTGCCCCTCTGCCTCACAGAGGGGCGCACTTAGGCCGGATGGCCCATTGTGATACCACTGAGGGGGGTTTAGTCTCTGCTTCCCTTATACACTCATGAGATTGAGCCACCCTGTCCGCTTGATAAAGCGCAGAATGTCTCCGGTTTCGACGGAGCTTAGGTCAGCTAAGCTGGTAAATTGAAAAGCCCCTAGGCACTCCAGCCGGGTCCTGGCTAGAGCGGGGCAGCTGCAGATGAAGTGCTCGACATTTTCTATCTCTTCCTCGTCTCTGCAGCTGCGACAGAAGTCGTTTGAGGGGACCCCCATGCGTTTGGCATGTGTTCCCATTAGGCAGTGCCCTGTGAGCACCCCAATCAGGGGGCCTAGGGATGGTCGTCTAAGATTGAGTATGGACTCGGTCCGTTTCTTACAGATGTAGGGCCAGGTTTGCCTGGACACCTCGCAAGTCGTCTCCCGTGTCCATCTAGAGTTCGCTTTTCCTTCGAATTCGAGTAGGAGCCAGAGCTTAGTCGTGGCTAGAGGGGGGGAGGTGTTCCTAGTTCGGTTCACCTCAGATTGCTCCGTGGCCTTCCTAGCTAGCTCGTCAGCAGCGCAGTTTCCAGGAATGTCGCTGTGGCCTGGAACCCATATCACTGCTGTGGAGCATTTCGAGGCCAGTTCATTTAGTGAGTGCCTACAGTCGAGTGCTACCTTCGAAGAGGTGTTGCTGCTCTGAAGGGCTTTGATCGCTGCTTGGCTGTCGCAGTATATGGATACTGACGTGCAGTTCTTCGAGAGCAGCCAGCGTGCAGCTTCCTCTATGGCTGTAAGTTCAGCCTGGAATACGCTGCAGTGGCTAGGTAGCCCTATGCATAGGGAAAGTGAAAGATCTTCCGAGTAGACTCCGCTGCCGACCTTGCCGTCGAGCTTTGAGCCGTCTGTGAAGATTGAGGTTGAATGTGGGTTTAGAATATTCACGTTATCCCATTCGTGCCTCTCGGGGATTCTGATGGAGAACAACGTGTTTGGGTCATAGCCGATAGGTGTGGTGTAATCTACTACCTTCAGTTTATTTGGTATGGTCTCCAGGATGCTAGCGTGTCCAAATCTGGTGTCGCTCCAGCGCTGAACTGCGTTCATTCGTACAGCGCTATGGCTCGCCTGGAGTTTTCCATACAGGTCAACCGGCAAGAGGTTGAGCATGACCTCCAAGGCTTTTGTGGGCGTTGATGGAAGCGCCCCCGTGATAAGCATCGCCGCTGACCGCTGTACTCTGCCCATCCTGCTTATGTTGTTGTTGCGCTCGAGTGCTGGCCACCACACAGCAACGCCATAGAAAAGGATGGGTCTGACTACAGCGATGTACAGCCAGTGCATAATTCTAGGGCTTAGGCCCCATCTCTTCCCTACCGCCGCCTTGGATGAATATAGGGCCGTGATAGCCTTCTTCGATCTGTCCTCAACATGCTTATTCCAGTTGAGTTTGCTATCTAAGATCACGCCGAGGTACTTGACCTCTTGAGAAAGTGTGAGCCTGACTCGATTCAGGCGTGGTGGTACAAAAGTTGGTATTTTGTACTTCCTAGTGAACAGAATCATTTCCGTTTTAGAGGGGTTAACACTAAGGCCGCTCTCCAGGGCCCAGTCCTCCACGAGGTTCAAGGCAGTCTGGAGTAGTTCACTTAGAGACTGGAGATGCTTGCCAGTCGCCGTCAGAGCGATGTCATCGGCGTAGGCAATAATTTGACAGCCAGTGTTTTCAAGCTTCAGAAGTAGTGTGTTAACTGTTAGGTTCCACAGAAGAGGTGATAGAACGCAAAGTAGTGTTAAAACAACAACAACAGGTGATAGAACTCCTCCTTGAGGAGTGCCCCTGGATGCGTAACGCACTATTGAGGCCTCTCCTAGATTTGCTTGGATAGTTCTCCTTGACAGTAGCTGTCTAACGAATTCTACTAGCGGTGGGTCTAGTCCCATTCTCCGAAGGGACTCGATGACCGCTAGAGGATGTACGTTATTAAAGGCTCCTTCAATGTCGAGAAAAATGCCCAGGGTGTATTCCTTGAGGGCAAGTCCTTTTTCTATCTTTGTGGTGATAGCATGGAGTGCAGTTTCCACGGACTTGCCCTTAGAGTATGCATGCTGAGCTGTCGATAGGCTTGGTAAACGCAGATTATTCCTTATGTGTGCGTCCAGTATTCTTTCCAAAACCTTGAGAAGAAAAGATGTTAGGCTTATAGGCCTGAGGTCTTGTGGCTTCGAGTGTGAAGCTCTGCCTCCTTTGGGAATGAAGACTATCTTCGCCTCGGTCCATCTTTGTGGAACGTAGCATAGCCTTAGACATGCTGTGTAGATTTTAGACAGCATGGGCGAGAGAATCTCGCTCGCCATTTGAAGTTCGGCGGGAAATATGTTATCGGGTCCCGGAGATTTAAAGGGGTCGAAAGTTTTGATAGCCCATTCGACTTCTTGAGGATTAATCAGCTTCCATGTGGAGTGATAGTATCCGTCGTTGTTGTCGGCTGATGGTGGCTCCTTGGAACAGCCAGGAAAGTGCGTGTCCATTAGGAGTTCGACCATTTCGCTACTAGATGTTGTCCAATCTCCATCTGGTTTTTAAATATAACTTGGGACGTTAGGACTTTTCGAGAGAACTTTACGCAATCTATTGGCCTCCGAGTTTGATTCGATGTTGGTGCAGAAGTCCCGCCACGAATCTCTCTGGGCTTGGTTGACTGCTTTCTTGAAAGTTTTTAAAGCTTGTTTATATTCTTGCCAAGAACCGGTCCGCTTAGCTTGATTAAAAAGCCTCCTGCTGTCTTTCCTTAGCTGAGAAATCTCAGAGCTCCACCATGGTGGTCTCTTCTTATTTCTTGGTCTGGTAAGAGGACAGGAGGCGTTGAAAGCAGCATTACAGGACTCTGTGATCAAGTCTACTGCTTCATCAATTTTAGACGATGAGTCGAGCTCACCGATCGAAGCTAACTCGTCATCAGAGAATAGGTGCGCTTCATCAGATCTTAGCGGTAGGCTGAACTTACCGTGAGAAGCTTTATTGTGGAGCGAATGCGATAGAGCGATCTTAAAGACCTCCCAGTTTGTTCGCTTCCTATTTCTGTAAGCTGCAGTAGTGGGCGGTCTCACGAGGAGACAGAAACATATGTACCTATGGTCAGAGAGGGAATTGTCTCTTGACACGTGCCAGTTCTCAATTTGGCCCACTAGCGGGTCGGAGACCAGCGTAATGTCAAGTACTTCTTCCCTACTTGCGGTGACGAAAGTTGGTTCGTTTCCAGAGTTACTTATATTTAAATTATTGGATAGAATAAAGTCTAAAAGGCACTCACCTCTAGGGTTAGTGTCCGTAGAACCCCATACTTCATGATGTGAATTGGCGTCAGCTCCTATTATAATCGGCAGCCTCCGTTGGTTTGCCTCCTTCACTGCGTTGCTTAAGCAGTTAGTTGGAAATTGTTGGGCCTCATGCGCCATGTAGGCAGCAATTAGCCAGATTCGCTTGCCTTCCAGTTCTAGGCTGATGCTCACAGTATCTGCGTCACTGAAATTTGATAACAAAAAGTAAGAGAGAGTCTTCTTTATAAGAATACATGCTCTGGTCCTACCTGTAACTGGGGCCTTGACCACCTGGTAGGCATCAGAGTGTAGTCCACAGACCTTGTTCTGAACGATCCAAGGTTCCTGGATAAGTACGAGTTCCTCTGCTTTTTCGCTGAGGCGCAGAAGAAGGGCAGCCGAAGCTGCCTTGGAGTGATGCAGGTTAATTTGCAAAACCCTCATCATCAAAAAAATTTAAAGTTGTGTGTCTGAGCCCTCGTCCATTGCTACTGCCTCTTCGCGTTCGGGAGCGGCTATGACCGTAACGTCAAGTGCCGCGTCCTCCGCATCAGAGTCCAGTAGCTGGCTCTCGGACTGGTGCACCCATTGGCCGAAGGTCGACCCGACGAGGCCCGACACCGAAGCACTATCGCTCTCGGTGTCGTTCGCTGTATCGTATCCGACCAGTGAGTGCGCCCTCCCAGCAGGTTCACTCGAGGTGCTGCCTGTGAGACCATCACCGCCTGCAGCGGTTTGCGATGCTATCGAGGTTTCATCCGCTCCGCTCAAGGCGTTGTCGGACGATATATCCTCCACGCTAGATTTTATGGAGGTCCCTGGTCCACTCAAGGTGTTGCCCGGTTCCTCCATTTCAGGTTCGTCCGCGGTGGCGTCATCCTTCTTTTGGATCCGCAGGGTGATGGAGTAGAAGCAGTAGCTAATGACTCCACCACAGGCTTCGAGTGCAGGGAGAGAATCCTCGCTTATGATCAAGGTCACGTAGCGTTGTTTCTCCCTGACCTCACTCACCCTTACTACCCTCCATTCACTGGTGGGTAGTCCTGCATTTCCTGCCTGAATGATTTTCAGGATGGCCTCTGGCGTCGACGGCTCGGCTGCTGGTATCCAGGCCCAGGCTCGTAGCCTGCGAGGAATCTCGTTCCTGTGCACGGCTACCAAGTCTGCCCCAGACCACAGCTCGCCCAACGCGGAAATTGCTTCCTTATAGAGCATAACCGAGCGCTCGTCGGCGCAAGATACCAACTTTATCCGCCTTTGATGCCAACCGGCATCTCTTATGACAGGTGCAGGGCCCGGATGTTTCTCAAGGACTTCACCGTAGACCCTGCACAAACCTATCAACACCGACTTCCAGTTGTCCGGAGTGATGTTGCCGTCTGGGTGTCCCTTGTCCAGTACCGCGAGTGTGAGGTGCTCTTTGGCCACTTCACTGAAAGGCCTGGACGGGTTCGCCGCAGAAGTTCTGGGAGCTGACGCCAAGGGTCTATGCCTCTTGGATTCACTCGTGGTGCCTTCCTGAGAGCGTTGTCTCTTAGAGGCTAGTGCCCTTGGCTGGGCTCTGGCGTGGGTGTTCTTCTCGCCGCTTTTCCCTACGGTGCGCTCCTGTCTCGCGGCGAGAAGGCTGGTTGCCCAGGCTAAAGAGGATTTTTGGTCCTCCGTCATGACGCTGGGAGACACGTTTTCCAGTCGCGCAATAATCCTGGCCGCGGATCTACGGTCTCGCTGCGCCCTGACGGAGGGAGCAATTTTCCTCGACTGTCTAGCGCTGCTGGCAGCACTGGGGGCTGACCTTACTCCCGTAGAGGGACTGGGGCCAGCACCCTCGGGCTGCGCTATAATAGTGCCCTGAGCGGACCTATGGGGGTTGGCCGGCTGCACAGTGCTTCCCGTTTTTGCCCCACCCTGTAGGGGTTTGGCTGGTGCGGTTTCGCGTGGTAGCGGCTTTCCCTCAAGGGGTTTAGTCGTACTACCTTGTGCAGGCGACCGAAGCGAGGTCTTTGGCCGTGAAAGCCTGCCCGACACCGTCGATGCGGTTCTCGGGTTGGTGGACCTGGTGTGTGGTTGCTGCTGCCCTAATCTGATATAATATTTCAACTGAAGCGCTATAAAGGAGTGTCTATCGCTTCACTAAGCGGATAAACGCGATAAACGCACATTGTAGTATCAACTCCAAGGAGGCCAGACGGATTTAAGGCTGGGTGAGTTCTACACTGGGGTGAATCACTAATTTTCACTCATTATAAAAAAGATCAAAACGGAATCATACTCCGAAGAAACAGTTAAGGTGTTGATAGACACTTATCGAAACCCTGCTCTGCATGTACTCATCCGTGGTCTGAACGGTGAGCTAAGTAAAATGCTCATGATTCATAGCCCCAAGACATTGCATGACTAAACATGCATTGAGATTCAAAACACCAATTTTTGCAATTTTGCATTGCACACGGTACGATCAAATAATCGTGTCGTTACACCAACAAATTCGATTCTAGATAGTATACGTTCACCACTGTGCCAACTCATTTCGATGTTCAAAATTATATACATAACTCTGAATAAATTCTTGTATGTACATTTGTTGTGGCTCCTCTGTCTTAGTTGTTTGCATTCTAACCGGCCTACTATTGTTTTTGCCGCTTACAAATTTAAAAACATTATCATCAGTTGATTACCTATGCATGTAGGTATGTATGTACCTTAAGGTGCCTCGCCAACAAACGTTCCACTGTTTCCACCGGAATTTCAAAATTCACTCTTTTCTAAGGACTCCCCCAAAATATTTCGGAAAAATATTAAAATTTATCAGAGCTAAACCGCGTTAAAAAAAGCTGAAAAATCGTTTTTATGTATAAAAGGAGTGTAAAAAAATATTTTTTAATCTGAGATGATGAGTGCAAAAGGGAAACATAAAAAAGTTGAAAAATTTTATTAATACTATTATTGTATACCTGAGTGCTAATATTCGCAATGTGTAAAATGGACCAAAAAGGGTTAAATTTTGCAAAAATGGCAACGTCTCGAAAACCTACCCATCGAAATATGACCAAAAACAGCATCATACATCTCATCATCATTTGAACAGCTAATTCATCGTATCAGGTGCTTTTTATTAAACAATATTTTTTCATACTCCTTTTAAACATAAAAAAACGATATTTTGCCCAAGGTCTTAGAATACATTCAAGTTTATAATTCCGATGGAAACAGGTTGTCCATTTTTTTGTATGGAGCGTGAAGCGCCTTAATGTTCATACATAGTCACATTTATACTAATGCATCGTATTGAGTAGCAGAGCACGGCTAGCTAGAAGACATCGAATTCATTACGGTGTATTGTTTTTTTGCAAACACAAGGATTGTATTACTCTTTTTAAGTTTTGCACTCAAAATCATGGCATATTACGGGACCATTTAACGTGTATGTACAAATTATTGGTCACAAAGAGAGTTGAAGCAAACCTTCGTTCGAACGACCAACAAAAATTGACAAGGGATGACGGAAAATCGTTCCAATATAAATCCCCAAATGATGATGATCCACATTTGACGGACAACAACGCTGGAACTATGGGTGAAGTTTCGGATGATCAAGTACTTTTGAACTCATTTAAGCCAAGGAGGTCAACCATTGTTCGCAATATAAGTAGCATTCAGCAGCGGATCGGCGAAGGAGATGGGGAAATTGACACCGCCGTCCTCGAATGCCGCTTGCAGATTATTGAGTCTTATTTTCAAGAAATCTCTGAGCTGCAAAATAATATTGAAACGCTGGCCACCTTTGATAATTCGCGAACAGAAATAGAAGGAACATAAATTTCAACGCAGTCGAACATTCTGTCGCTCATCAGTTTTCGGAACCGCGTCAAAGACTTTCATAATACTATAATTAATGCAACAGCTCTTGGAGTGAACCCCCATCACAACCCACATTAAAATTGCGAAGTTTGGCGGAAAGTATGCGGAATACAAGCGGTTTATTCGTATATTTTCTAACCTGGTCCATGTTGACCCATACATAAGCTACGGTTATTTCATTAGTTTATTTTATTCGCATTGCATGTTATTGTAATTCGCAATTAGTTTATAAAATATTTCAAAGATATAGTTTATGTTTTGGAAAGCCAAAGGGTGGTTTTCCATAGCGAAAATGAGGAAGCCAATCGCGCCGCGCCTCTGAGCAACAGTGCTCGCCGCCAATAAATACATATGGGGTGTCACAGGTGTCCCGCACCTCCCGTTCTCTAAAGAACTGAATGTTTTAAACATTTGCGCAACACGGTTGTCAGAACCTGAGCCAAATATTTAATAAATACAATTTGAGCAAAACAGTAAAACAGCACCTGAACCAAATAATAAAATAAAATAAATATTACTATTATATACTTGTTGTTGGTTTTTGCGGTCTTTCTTGTTTTTACAAATTTGTAAGTTTTGCAAGCTCGAGACACAGAGAAACAATAATTCGTAATGAATTTTAATTGTCAGTTTTTTGGGAAAAATTGATAATTGGAGAAAAATTAGAGAAAAATTACATTGTTAAATCACAGCGATGGATAGGATTACATGTTTCAGAGTTTCCAAGCTCATCATCAGATCCCTTTTCGGACACTGGGATATGAACCAGTGTCTGCACCAAAGCCGCTGTTAGAAAATTCTAACATCTAAGCTATGATGCCCTGTGACGTCACAATGCATTTATCTCCACTTCAATTAATTCCCTTTTGTTTGTTTGTTCTTGCCAACAGTGAGCACACAAAAAAATGACAATTAAAATTCATTACGAATTATTGTTTCTCTGTGTCTCGAGCTTGCAAAACTTTCAAATATGTAAAAACAAGAAAGACCGCAAAAACCAACAACAAAATATTAAGAACCGTAGCACGGGTTTACGTACATAAATATGTACAAACAAAAAGTCCAGCACACACATTCGTACGTATGACCGAAGGTCTAACAACAATGTGTGCTCACTGTTGGCAAGAACAAACAAACAAAAGGGAATTAATTGAAGTGGAGATAAATTCATTGTGACGTCACAGGGCATCATAGCTTAGATGTTAGAATTTTCTAACAGCGGCTTTGGTGCAGACACTGTTTCATATCCCAGTGTCCGAAAAGGAATCTGATGATGAGCTTGGAAACTCTGAAACATGTAATCCTATCCATCGCTGTGATTTAACAGTGTAATTTTTCTCCAGTTATCAATTTTTCCCACAAAACTGACAATTAAAATTCATTACGAATTATTGTTTCTCTGTGTCTCGAGCTTGCAAAACTTACAAATTTGTAAAAACAAGAAAGACCGCAAAAACCAACAACAAAATATTAAGAACCGTAGCACGGGTTTACGTACATAAATATGTACAAAAAAAAGTCCAGCACACACATTCGTACGTATGACCGAAGGTCTAACAACAATGTGTGCTCACTGTTGGCAAGAACAAACAAACAAAAGGGAATTATTGAAGTGGAGATAAATACATTAGGACGTCACAGGGCATCATAGCTTAGATGTTAGAATTTTCTAACAGCGGCTTTGGTGCAGACACTGGTTCATATCCCAGTGTCCGAAAAGGGATCTGATGATGAGCTTGGAAACTCTGAAACATGTTATCCTATCCATCGCTGTGATTTAACAATGTAGTTTTTCTCCAATTATCAATTTTTCCCAAAAAACTGCCACTAAAATTCATTACGAATTATTGTTTCTCTGTGTCTCGAGCTTGCAAAACTTACAAATTTGCAAAAACAAGAAAGACCGCAAAAATAAACAACAAAATATTAAGAACCGTAGCACGGGTTTACGTACATAAATATGTACAAACAAAAAGTCCAGCAAACACATACGTACGTATGACCGAAGGTCTAACAACAATGTGTGCTCACTGTTGGCAAGAAAAAACAAACAAAAGGGAATTAATTGAAGTGGAGATAAATGCATTGTGACGTCACAGGGCATCATAGCTTGGATGTTAGAATTTTCAAACAGCGGCTTTGGTGCAGACACTAGTTCATATCCCAGTGTCCGAAAAGGGATCTGATGATGAGCTTGGAAACTCTGAAACATGTAAACATGTAATTTTTCTCCAATTATCAATTTTTCCCAAAAAACTGACAATTAAAATTCATTACGAATTATTGTTTCTCTGTGTCTCGAGCTTGCAAAACTTACAAATTTGTATTATAAATAACTTAAAAAACAACTCGCCTTCTTTAAAGCTTAGACATGGTCCTTCGAGCCGGATTCGAACCGGCAACTTATGAATTTCACTAAATGAACAATTTGAGTAAAACGGTCAAATAGCACCTGAGCCAAATAATAAAATAAATAACTTAAAAGGGCTGTGTTCGTAAATGCATCAAGACGCCCGAACTGCAATTGCATCACAAGCAGAACTTTCAGAAATGCCAATATGGCAGCACTGCAATAATCAAGCGTTCTGAAATGCAACACTTCTATCAAGAGTCGCTCATCACTCGCTTCAAAGAAATTTTAATTGCTTTTGATCACGATTTAAAGATGTCTGACAAAAAGTAAGTGCAAAACTGTTTTATTTTAATTTTTGTATTGAAATTTAGTTAAATCATGTTAATAATAATTGTATAAATTATTATTTTTAAAATTTTTGTGAAAATCTTAGTAATTCGGAGACAGCTATTGCTGAGAATACAGCTGAATATGGAGGACGAGTTCAAATCGGGTAGAAGAAAAAAAGTGTATTATAGAAGAAAGTTGTGAACAAAATAAAAAATGTAAATCCTAATATAAGACTGGACAGCACCACAGCGCAGTGAAAGTTTCTAAATCTTCCGGTAGAGAAGCTACATCCTGGAGGTATTTTGAGGACTTCGATGAAGTGTATGTTACGAGGCACTCAATTACTCCTTCAGAAGCAAATTTACAAGCCTCTTTGGATTTGGCATTATCGACGTCGCTCACATCTTCAAGTGAAACAAATAATGACTCGCCAAATTTTCTACCGACTACCACTGAAACAACCGCCAGTACTCGAACAACGAGCCACAACAGCAGCAGCAGCCACCAGATTCTCGAGCGACTTCTAACAAAGACATTTTAAAGTTCTTCGAAGCAGAGGCTGTTAAAGAAGGGTGTATGAATTAGCCCCACTGAATTAACCCCCACCGGGCAAAATGACTTAAGCCCCACCAATGTCTCAGTAAATATTTCCAAACCAAAAATGACAGAATCCGCACGAAAAAAAATTAATTAAACCCTATAAAAATGATTTTATCTCCACCAATCGAAATGAATTAAGACCCACCAAACGTGGGGGTTCTAACATGACAGAATCCCCACGAAAAAAAAGGAATTAATCCCCACGAAAATGACTTTAGCCCCACTTTACATAATTTTTAATTTATTTTGCTTGCTTCAAACTTCAAGTTTTTAAATCAAAACTTTAACAAAAATTCAGTTACACATATGTATGTAATATTTAAAAAGAAAAAGGTTAAGAATTAAATGAAAATATGAAAATGTTCGTTAACATCTTGACGACAAAAAGGTCATTTAAATTTTTTTAAATTGTTTACCACACTCTATGGTTTACTCCTTTTACGAAATGTGCACTATTAGTGATTTTAACCTTTCGTAAAAGGAAAAATTCCCTTCTATTATTTTATAATTTACAAAACTATGGTTTCTACTTTTACGAAATGTGTACTATTAGTGATTTAAAATGAATTAAACCCCACGAAAATGATTTTCTCTTACATGACAGAATCGCCACTAAAAAAAAATTAATTAATCCCCACGAAAATGACTTTAGTCCCACTTTCCGCCATTTTGAATTTCGTGGTAAAATTTTTAGGGCTTAAGTCATTTTGCCCGGTGGGGGTTAATTCAGTGGGGGCTAATTCATACACACGTTAAAGAAGAAGCTCGACATAAAGAGGTCATGACATTGGAGAGGGAGAACCTGTCTCTAGAAAAAGAGAGAATAAAAGCTCTCCGAGATATGAAATCGGTGTTGGCAGATTAATTAAAACAAGTAAGGAAGTCTAAGTTCGAGTGAACCGAATATTAAATACCCAGCGTTAGTTTTCAGAACGAGATACAAATACCATGACTTGGCAATGATATAGGCCCTAGAATCTTATTTGAAATTTTCGCAAATTTTAAACACCAACCTGCCTTGGCCAGAAAGTAACCTGTGTACCAAATTTCTTATGAGTTTTTTTTTTCGATATCGAAAAAGTGGGCGTGGTTATCATCCGATCTCGACCATTTTCACAGCAGCTCACCTTGGCCAGAAAGTAACCTGTATGCAAAATTGCATGCAAATATCTCAGTTTTTACGCAAGTTATGTCAATTTATTTTCGAAGTTTACGGTATCGAAAAAGGGCGCGTGGCTATCATCCGATGTAGTCCATTTTCAATAGCAACCTACCTTGGCCAAAAAGTAACCTGTATAATAAATTTCATGCAAAGATCTACATTTTTACTCAAGTTGTGTTAATTTATGCGATTTTCGAAGTTTTCTATATCGAAAAAGGGGGCGTGGTTATCATCCGATCTCGATCATTTCCACAGCAGCTCACCTTGGCCAGAAAGTAACCTGTATGCAAAATTGCGTGCAAATATCTCAGTTTTTACGCAAGTTATGTCAATTTATGATTTACGATTTTCGAAGTTTTCGATGAGGAAATTGACACCGAGCACACACATTCGTACGTATGACCGAAGGTCTATCAACAATGTGTGCTCACTGTTGGCAAGAACAAACAAACAAAAGGGAATTAATTGAAGTGGAGATAAATGCATTGTGACGTCACAGGGCATCATAGCTTAGATGTTAGAATTTTCTAACAGCGGCTTTGGTGCAGACACTGGTTCATATCCCAGTGTCCGAAAAGGGATCTGATGATGAGCTTGGAAACTCTGAAACATGTAATCCTATCCATCGCTGTGATTTAACAATGTAATTTTTCTCCAATTATCAATTTTTCCCAAAAAACTGACAATTAGAATTCATTACGAATTATTGTTTCTCTGTGTCTCGAGCTTGCAAAACTTACAAATTTGTATTATAAATAACTTAAAAAACAACTCGCCTTCTTTAAAGCTTAGACATGGTCCTTCGAGCCGGATTCGAACCGGCAACTTATGAATTTCACTAAATGAACAATTTGAGTAAAACGGTCAAATAGCACCTGAGCCAAATAATAAAATAAATAACTTAAAAAAAAGGGCTGTGTTCGTAAATGCATCAAGACGCCCAAACTGTAATTGCATCATAAGCAGAACTTTCAGAAATGCCAATATGGCAGCACTGCAATAATCAAGCGTTCTGAAATGCAACACTTCTATCAAAAGTCGCTCATCACTCGCTTCAAAGAAATTTTAGTTGCTTTTGATCACGATTTAAAGATGTCTGACAAAAAGTAAGTGCAAAACTGTTTTATTTTAATTTTTGTATTGAAATTTAGTTAAATCATGCTAATAATAATTGTATAAATTATTATTTTTAAATTTTTTGTGAAAATCTTAGTAATTCGGAGACAGCTATTGCTGAGAATACAGCTGAATATGGAGGACGAGTTCAAATCGGGTAGAAGAAAAAAAGTGTATTATAGAAGAAAGTTGTGAACAAAATAAAAAATGTAAATCCTAATATAAGACTGGACAGCACCACAGCACAGTGAAAGTTTCTAAATCTTCCGGTAGAGAAGCTACATCCTGGAGGTATTTTGAGGACTTCGATGAAGTGTATGGTACGAGGCGCTCAATTACTCCTTCAACAGCAAATTTACAAGCCTCTTTGGATTTGGCATTACCCTCGTCGCTCACATATTGTTGTTGTTGTTAGCAGTGCTTCGCCCTGCCCAAAGGGCCAGAACACTCCTAGTTGTCATCGGGCTCTTCTAGCGGAAGTCCAACAGGGTTGGACCAAAGTGATAGGGGAGTTAGAAGAGTATGTTCCGAAGAACACGAAAAGAGATGTTGCGTGTCATGGGGGGCCATACCGCATGCAGGGCATGTGTTCGGTATGGTGGGGTTCAGTCTGGACAAATAGGAGTTCAGCCTATTGCAATATCCAGACCGAAGTTGAGCCAGCATGACTCTAGTCTCCCTCGGAAGGACACGTTCTTCCTCAGCAAGAACGGGTGGTTGGGCACCAATAACGGGGTTCACAGGCCGCGATTTGAGGGATCTGTCCACCGACTCAGTGTGGAGGTCCTTTAGGGCCCGCCTATGGTCCCGCAGATCAAACGGCAACGAGATGTGATGCCGGATCTCATCATAATGCTTTCGGAGATGTTTCCTTATGTCTCTAGGAGGCGGAGTTTCATCCAATAGCTGTCGATTTGGATGACTGGGTCGGTGACAGTTCAGAAGGAACTGCCTACTTAAAAGTTCCGCATGCTCTCGAACGTTGAACATTTACGCCTCTCTGTGAAGGTGAGACTCAGGAGACATAAGCAAACAGCCCGTCGAAATTCTGATGGCGGTGTTTTGGCAGACCTGCAATTTCCTCCAGTTGGTGTCGTGAAGGTTAGGCGACCATATGGGCGCAGCATAATCAATAACCGGTCGGCCAATAGCCTTATAGGTGACCAGCAACGTTTCTTTGTCTTTGCCCCAAGTACTGCTGGCCAGTGACTTGAGGATCTTGTTGCGGCTTTGTACCTTTGAAGCTATTGCCGTGGCATGATTAGGGAAGGTGAGGCTATTGTCGAATGTAACCCCTAGAATTTTGGGGTGGTTGACTGTAGGTAGTGGAGCACCATCTACGTGGACATTCAACTCCTGCCCCATCTGCGCATTCCACGTAGTAAACAACGTCGCCGAAGATTTAGTCGGGGACAGGGTCAGGTTCCGCTCTGTGAAGAAGCGGGAAAGATCGCGCAGGTAGTCGTTTAGTCTAGTACATAGTTCGTCCGTGGAAGGTCCTTTGCCCGTGGCCATCAGAGTGCAGTCGTCAGCGTACGAAACGATGGAGACCCCCTCTGCTGGGGGAGGGAGGCTCGAGATGTAGAAGTTAAACAGAAGGGGTGAAAGGACACCACCCTGCGGAACCCCTTGTCTAATTCTTCTAGGTCTACATCTCTCGTTTCGAAACTGCACTGACGCCAGCCGACCGTTTAAGTAGTTGGCGGTCCATCGTTTTAGGCCGGCAGGAAGCGGTGTCTCCTCCAGGTTGTTGTTGTTGTTGTTGTTAGCAGTGCTTCGCCCTGCCCAAAGGGCCAGAACACTCCTAGTTGTCATCGGCTCTTCTAACGGAAGTCCAAGGAAACGCGCTGTTTCAACAGGGTTGGACCAAACTGATAAGGGAGTTAGAAGAGTATGTTCCGAAGAACACGAAAAGAGATGTTGCGTGTCGTGGGGGGCCATACCGTATGCAAGGCATGTGTTTGGTATGGTAGGGTTCAGTCTGGACAAATAGGAGTTCAGCCTATTGCAATATCCAGACCGAAGTTGAGCCAGCATGACTCTAGTCTCCCTCGGAAAGACACGTTCTTCCTCAGCAAGAACGAATGGTTGGGCACCAATAACGGGGTTCACAGGCCGGGATCTGAGGGATCTGTCCACCGACTCAGTGTGGAGGTCCTTTAGGGCCCGCCTATGGTCCCGCAGATCAAACGGCAACGAGATGTGATGCCGGATCTCATCATAATGCTTCCGGAGATGCTTCCTTATGTCTCTAGGGGGCGGAGTTTCATCCAATAGCTGTCGATTTGGATGACTGGGACGGTGGCAGTTCAGAAGGAACTGCCTACTTAAAAGTTCCGCATGCTCGCGAACGTTGAGCAATTGAGCCTCCTGGTGGAGATGAGACTCAGGAGACATAAGCAAACAACCCGTTGCAGTTCTGATGGCGGTGTTTTGGCAGACCTGCAATTTCCTCCAGTTGGTGTCGTGAAGGTTAGGCGACCATATGGGCGCAGCATAATCAATAACCGGTCGGCCAATAGCCTTATAGGTGACCAGCAACGTTTCTTTGTCTTTGCCCCAAGTACTGCCGGCCAGTGACTTGAGGATCTTGTTGCGGCTTTGTACCTTTGAAGCTATTGCGGTGGCATGATTAGCGAAGGTGAGGCTATTGTCGAATGTAACCCCTAGAATTTTGGGGCGGTTGACAGTAGGTAGTGGAACACCATCTACGTGGACATTCAACTCCTGCCCCATCTGCGCAGTCCACGTGGTGAACAACGTCGCCGTAGATTTAGTCGGGAAAAGAGTCAGGTTCCGCTCTGTGAAGAAGCAGGAAAGGTCGCGCAGGTAGTCGTTCAGTCTAGTACAAAGTTCGTCTGTCGAAGGTCCTTTGCCCGTGGCCATCACAGTGCAGTCGTCAGCGTACGAAACGATGGAGACCCCCTCTGGTGGGGGAGGGAGGCTCGAGATGTAGAAGTTAAACAGAAGGGGTGAAAGAACAAAACCCTGCGGAACCCCTTGTCTAATTCTTCTAGGTCTACATCTCTCGTTTCGAAACTGCACTGACGCCAGCTGACCGTTCAAGTAGTTGGCGGTCCACCTTTTTAGGCCGGCAGGAAGCGGTGTCTCCTCCAGGTCTTCAAGGAGCGTGGCGTGGTTGACTGTGTCGAAGGCTTTCGACAGGTCAAGTGCCACGAGAACCGTCCTCTGGTTTGGTTGGTGTTGGTTCAAACCGAAGTTAATCTGCGTCGTGATGGCATTCAATGCTGATGTTGTGCTATGGTTTTTACAGAAGCCATGTTGATGATTGGCCAGCTGCAGGTTTTGCAGTTTGCGGCGAAAGGAGAGATATCGGACGATAAGAATCTCCTTGATTCGCCGGCTTCCCAGGTTTTAGGAGGGGACCACAGTCGCGTGTTTCCAGATGTCTGGTATAACGAAGGTGGTCAGTGAGAGGTTGAATAGAGCCGCCAAGTACTTGTGCCCCTCGTGGCCGAGGTATTTCAGCATCTTCATGGCAATTCCGTCGGCACCGAGTGATCTGGAAGGTTTAGCCTTCCTTATAGCTTCCTTAACCTCTGCAGCGGAGACGACAATTGGCGCGGCTGTGTGTTTGTGTTTGTGCGCACGTCGGATGGCTTTCCTCTTAGCCCTATCCGCAGGAGAATGCAGTATAAATTGCCGGCAGAATGCGCTCGCGCACTTCCTGGGGTCCGACTTGACGTTATCGCCGAAAGCAATGGCGACCTTGTCATTGTATTTGGTCGGGTTGGATAGGGCCTTGACTGTCGCCCATAGTTTGCCGACACCGCCGGAGAGGTTGCATGACTCTATGTGTTCTTTCCACTTTTTCAATTTATGATCATTGACAGTCCGACGGATTTCTGCGTTGAGATCCTTTATTCTTGGATCTGCGGGGTTCAAGAGTCTCACTTGGTCACGTTCTCTTGCCATTGCCGCTGCTTCCGCAGGGAAATTCGGCCGAATTTCCGGGATTCTGCCAGCAGGGATGAAGCGGCCAGAGGCTGAATCGATGACTTTGCGAAACTCTTTCTCACCTTTTCATACGTCCGTCGGTGTGGGTAGGTCAGCGAAGGAGTGCTCTGTAAAGTCCGTGAAGCGGTCCCAGGCCGCTTTACTAAAGTTGATGTACGTTCGTTTTTCTGTCGTTATGAAGTCGGACGGTCGTTCGATGTCTAGTAGGATGGGTAGGTGGTCAGATGCCAGTGTAAGCATAGGTTGCCAGTTAACGTGGTTGATAAGGCCCGCACTTGAAATGGAGATGTCTGGCGAACTGTGGCAGTTACCTGCCACCCTAGAGGGGGCATCTCCATTTAATGAACAGAATGCCGAATTATCTATTTGCTCTGCGAGTGCGTGCCCTCTGCTATCTGCTGGCAAGTTGGAGTGCCAGAGATCGTGATGTGCGTTGAAATCACCTAGGATGAGGCAGTTATCGCCCCTTAGCAACGCACTAATATCAGGGCGATAATCACGAGGACAGCACGTAACAGGGGGAATGTATATATTTAACACTCGCAGGTCGACGTCGCCTGTCCGGACTGCTATGCCCTGTCATTCAAGGGTAGAGTCCCTGGGGTCAACGTCAGGGGTAAATAGGTTATACTGTACATTATGGTGTGTAATAAATGCGAGGCCGCCCCCATGACCGCTGGGACGGTCTTTCCTACGTACATTGTACCCATCTCGAGTACGTAAGTCCGAGATAGCATTCAGTTTGGTCTCCTGAATGGCGGCCAGTTTAATGTTGTTCGACTTCATAAAGTCTGTTATCTCCGCGATCTTTCCAGCTAACCCGTTGCAGTTCACCTGTAGGATTTTGAAGTGTGTCGGGCGGGAGGGTGGAGGCATGCTGGGGGTAAGGGACGGATGCGGTTGCCTAGGTGGAGGTGGGCATAGTCCCAAGCTGTGACGCAGTCTAGGGTTCAGCGCGTCTTGACCGATGTTGTGTGGCGTGGAGGGCGGCTGAGTACTGCAGCAAGGGGCAATAAATGCATCCGTCCAAAGGTTCCTGTTTGCGAGCCCAGAGCACATATGGATGTGGCACAGGCCAAAGCAGTTATTGCACTTAACCGATGTCGCAGGCGTATATAGTCTTTGCCGACAAACAGTGCACGTGGTGAAAGGTACGAGGAGGTAATGTTCCTGAGCCACGTGCATGCTGGAAGTAGGGGGGGACGAGAGTGGGGACTGAGGTGAGGCGGGAGCAGCAGGGCTGCAGGTAGTGAAGACCGGGCCACTGTTGTGGCCATTTGATGATGGAAGGTGCGGTGTGTGTGCGCCGGAGCGACGAGAACCGCGGGACGCGCTTGCGCGCGAACAACATGGTGCCAAAAAGTACTAAAAACAGTACGGGTTCTGGGAATGGCAGGGTTAAGCCCTGAGCATCCAGATCTATGCAACCATCTCTTGCATTTACTGCATTGAACGGAATGTGAACGTTTTACATATATTTTCTTCCAGCAGACGCAGCAGATCCAGTCTCTTGTTCCGGGGTTGGATTCGATACCAGCCCGTAGCAAGAGACATTGGATCAACCCTGCTGCAAGGGATTGCTCCGAGGATGACAATTTAGGAGTGGGACTGGACAAATTGGACAGGGTTACACTGAAATAACAGCCCTTGGCCGGGTAAAACCCGGGTCATTCCGGTACGTAGAACCGGCTGTTGTGGGAACGTCGCTCACATCTTCAAGTGAAACAAATAATGACTCGCCAAATTTTCTACCGACTACCACTGAAACAACCGCCAGTACTCGAACAACGAGCCACAACTGCAGCAGCAGCCACCAGATTCTCGAGCGACTTGTAACAAAGACATTTTAAAGTTCTTCGAAGCAGAGGCTGTTAAAGAAGGGTGTATGAATTAGCCCCCACTGAATTAACCCCCACCGGGCAAAATGACTTAAGCCCCACCAATGTCTCAGTAAATATTTCCAAACCAAAAATGACAGAATCCGCACGAAAAAAAAATTAATTAAACCCTATAAAAATGATTTTATCCCCACCAATCGAAATGAATTAAGACCCACCAAACGTGGGGGTTCTAACATGACAGAATCCCCACGAAAAAAAAGGAATTAATCCCCACGAAAATGACTTTAGCCCCACTTTACTTAATTTTTAATTTATTTTGCTTGCTTCAAACTTCAAGTTTTTAAATCAAAACTTTAACAAAAATACAGTTATACATATGTATGTAATATTTAAAAAGAAAAAGGTTAAGAATTAAATGAAAATATGAAAATGTGAGAAAAAGAAAATAATTAAATAAAAATATGTAAATCTTCGTTAACATCTTGACGACAAAAAGGTTATTTAAATTTATTATAATTGTTTACCACACTCTATGGTTTACTCCTTTTACGAAATGTGCACTATTAGTGATTTTAAGATTTCGTAAAAGAAAAAATTCCCTTCTATTATTTTATAATTTACAAAACTATGGGCTCTACTTTTACGAAATGTGTACTATTAGTGATTTAAAATGAATTAAACCCCACGAAAATGATATTATCCCCACCAATCAAAATGAATTAAGCCCCACCAAACGTGGTGGTTTTTACATGACAGAATCGCCACTAAAAAAAAATTAATTAATCCCCACGAAAATGACTTTAGTCCCACTTTCCGCCATTTTGAATTTCGTGGTAAAATTTTTAGGGCTTAAGTCATTTTGCCCGGTGGGGGTTAATTCAGTGGGGGCTAATTCATACACACGTTAAAGAAGAAGCTCGACATAACGAGGTCATGACATTGGAGAGGGAGAACCTGTCTCTAGAAAAAGAGAGAATAAAAGCTCTCCGAGATATGAAATCGGTGTTGGCAGATTATTTAAAACAAGTAAGGCAGTCTAAGTTCGAGTGAACCGAACATTAAATACCAGCGTTAGTTTTCAGAACGAGATACAAATACCATGACTTGGCAATGATATAGGCCCTAGAATCTTATTTGAAATTTTCGCCCATTTTAAACACCAACCTGCCTTGGCCAGAAAGTAACCTGTGTACCAAATTTCATGCGAATATCTTAAGTTTTACTCAACTTATGTAATTTTTTTTTTTCGATATCGAAAAAGTGGGCGTTTTTATCATCCGATCTCGACCATTTTCACAGCAGCTCACCTTGGCCAGAAAGTAACCTGTATGCAAAATTGCATGCAAATATCTCAGTTTTTACGCAAGTTATGTCAATTTATTTTCGAAGTTTTCGATATCGAAAAATGGGGCGTGGTTATCATCCGATTAATCCATTTTCACTAGCAACCTACCTTGGCCAAAAAGTAACCTGTATAACAAATTTCATGCAATGATCTACATTTTTACTCAAGTTATGTCAATTTATGCGATTTTAGAAGTTTTCGATATCGAAAAAGTGGGCGTGGTTATCATCCGATTACCTTGGCCAGAAAGTAACCAATACGCCAAATTCCATGCAAATATCTCAATTTTTACGCAAGTTATGTCAATATATGTAATTTTCGAAATTTTCGATATCGAAAAAGTGGGCGTGGTTATCATCCGATCTCGACCATTTTCACACCAGCTCACCTTGGCCAGAAAGTAACCTGTATGCAAAATTTCATGCAAATATCTCAGTTTTTACGCAAGTTATGTCAATTTATGCGATTTTCGAAGTTTTCGATATCGAAAAAGGGGGCGTGGTTATCATCCGATTTCGCCCATTTTCAACAACAGCCTACCTTGGCCAGAAAGTAACCAATACACCAAATTTCATGCAAAGATCTACATTTTTACACAAGTTATGTTAATTTATGTGATTTTGGAAATTTTCGATATCGAAAAACTGGGCGTGGTTATCATCCGATCTCGACCATTTTCACACCAGCTCACCTTGGCCAGAAAGTAACCTGTATGCAAATATCTCAGTTTTTACGGAAGTTATGCCAATTTATGTAATTTTCGAAATTTTCGATATCGAAAAAGGGGGCGTGGTTATCATATGATTTCGTCCGTTTTCAATAGCAACCTACCTTGGCCAAAAAGTAACCTGTATGCAAATATCTCAGTTTTTACGGAAGTTATGCCAATTTATGTAATTTTCGAAATTTTCGATATCGAAAAAGGGGGCGTGGTTATCATATGATTTCGTCCGTTTTCAATAGCAACCTACCTTGGCCAAAAAGTAACCTGTATGCAAAATTTCATGCAAATATCTCCATTTTTACTCAAGTTATCGTGTACACGGACGGACAGACAGACGGACGGGCATGCCTTAATCAATTCCTCTTTTCAACCTAAGAACTTTCATATATGGAACCCTATATCTAACTCGATTATTTTGCGCCGTTACATAGTACCGTTATGTGGACAAAATTATAATACCCTTGTGCTAGTACTAGTACGCTGGGTATAAAAATAAAGTTAATACATATTTGTAAGTTTTGCAAGCTCGGAACACAGAGAAACAATAATTCGTAATGAATTTTAATTGTCAGTTTTTTGTCCAGCACACACATTCGTACGTATGACCGAAGGTCTAACAACAATGTGTGCTCACTGTTGGCAAGAACAAACAAACAAAAGGGAATTAATTGAAGTGGAATAAATGCATTGTGACGTCACAGGGCATCATAGCTTAGATGTAAGAATTTTCTAACAGCGGCTTTGGTGCAGACACTGGTTCATATCCCAGTGTCCGAAAAGGGATCTGATGATGAGCTAGGAAACTCTGAAACATGTAATCCTATCCATCGCTGTGATTTAACAATGTAATTTTTCTCTAATTTTTCTCCAATTATCAATTTTTCCCAAAAAACTGACAATTAAAATTCATTACGAATTATTGTTTCTCTGTGTCTCGAGCTTGCAAAACTTACAAATTTGTAAAAACAAGAAAGACCGCAAAAACCAACAACAAAATATTAAGAACCGTAGCACGGGTTTACGTACATAAATATGTACAAACAAAAAGTCCAGCATACACATTCGTACGTATGACCGAAGGTCTAACAACAATGTGTGCTCACTGTTGGCAAGAACAAACAAACAAAAGGGAATTAATTGAAGTGGAGATAAATGCATTGTGACGTCACAGGGCATCATAGCTTAGATGTTAGAATTTTCTAACAGCGGCTTTGGTGCAGACACTGGTTCATATCCCAGTGTCCGAAAAGGGATCTGATGATGAGCTTGGAAACTCTGAAACATGTAATCCTATCCATCGCTGTGATTTAACAATGTAATTTTTCTCCAATTATCAATTTTTCCCAAAAAACTGACAATTAAAATTCATTACGAATTATTGTTTCTCTGTGTCTCGAGCTTGCAAAACTTACAAATATGTAAAAACAAGAAAGACCGCAAAAACCAACAACAATAAAGTTAATACATATATGTAATTAGATAAGTAGTTGGCCTGTGGTAAAGATATGTAACCTGAATGAAATTTACCTTGTTATTTTTTATATGTATAAGAAGCTCACCTTATTTTTTATTGAAACTAGGTTAAGTTAATTAAATGTTTTTTTCTTTTTAATGAAAACAATAAAAATTAAAATGGAGTTCATCAGAAAAAGTAATAAAAAAATTATTCAAATAAAGGAAGATGAGGTAAAGTAAATTTTTTATGATGAAAACAGATGGTAAAATAATTTCTTCTATCCATTCCATTGATATCATCTGAATCAACACGGCAAATGGGGGCATCTTGAATTCCTTCGATTTCATTGTTGGATTGCATATAGGCATGTGTTATTGTATGCATCCTCTATTTATGATAAAATTATGTAAGATAACGCAAGCGAGTATTACATTAGATGTGGCTTTAATGCTAGAAGTCTCAATATAATATAAAATTTTAAACTTTTTCTTAAAAATCCCGAAAGCTTGTTCTATAAATACTCGCGTTGAGCTTAAACGGGTATTGAAAGTCTTTTGTTCCCTACTGAGATGCCCATTGTCTCTGTGAGGTATCATTAGGAATTTCGATATGGGGTACGCAGAGTCCCCCAATATAACAGCACATGGTGCCAGCTGTAGCTCATATAATTGCTTGAGATATTTGCTGTTTGTCCAAACATTGGCATCGTGGCAGCTCCCTGGATATCCAATAAACACATCTACGAAACGATATTGGCTGTCGCATATAGCCTGGAAGATAATAAATTAAAGTGATAAAAATAATGAGGTGGAAGCATGTAAATCAAACCTGCATGGATACTGAGTGGTTTCCTTTGCGATCATAGTAACTAATCGCATCTACACTTGAGGTAGGTATGTTCAAATGCGTTCCATCTAAACATCCTATAACAAAAGGAAAGGAATTTTCTCTGCTATATTCAAAATTCGTCAATAGACGGCCATTTTATTTCGCTTTTAAGATTACAAATGGCTTGGCTTATTTTGTTAAATACCCTTTTGCAATGTTGAAGCGATCCGAAAGCTATCGGAACATCACCCTGCTATTACATAGCTTCCATAATGTCATGTACAGACAGTTCTTTAACGAATGACCATCACGGCCAAGCCTTGCAGTTACCCAGTGTGGAGTCAAAGCCTTTTTGAAAGCCTAATTAAAGTGAAACTATAAATTATTAATTTTCATAAAACTTATAAAACCTTACTTTAAAAGTGGCCCAATTCATTCAGAAATGAGAATAGAAAATGTCCTCTGGAAACGAACTTATTGTTTCAATAAATCATTTGGTTTTAGGTATTTTTCTTTTTAAAGACAAACATTTCAACCTAAACATTTTTCTTTTTGACTTCTGTAGCCTTCTTTTTCTTAAATTTAAAGAAAAAGTATCACTTCCTTGCTCACAAAGCTCGTCCAGTGTTAGACTCAGCAAAATTTCCATTTTAGTATTATACGCGTTCAAATATGCAAACAAACGTATTTGCAAATTGTCAAAAATTCTATCAAGAGCATCGCTCGTCAAATTCGCAGTGATGCCACTGTTGCTTATACTGCAAGTCATGTTGCATTTACGAACAGCCAAGCTACTCGCCTTCTCTAAAGGTCTTTCAGGACCTGCTTTAAGTGTTATTGAGCCATTCCAGGTAACTGAAAAAAATTATACAAAGGCCCTACAACGGCTTAAGGAAAGGTATGATAATAATGTGTTAATCTTCAGAGATAACATATCATCACTCTTTAGCATTCCGATAATGAGGAGATCAGACGCCGCACAGTGGGGTAATCGAGCCTGAAAATGGAGATCAATTCATACGAGCATTTAATTCAAAATATTTTGATGTAATTATATGCTTAGCAGGTAAATGAAGTAAAAAAAGAAAAATCCGCAAATAGTTAGTGAAATTGTCTTTTTATCGAGTTTTTCATATCATTAGTACAGATCGAAAAAAGTAAAACTTTAGTCGTTCCTCTTAAAAATAATTTATATGTTAACTAATAAATTGTTAAAGTTCTGATCATCATAAATTACAAATTAAACATAATTTGTATTATTATCTTAATAATCTTTATATTTTTTGACAATACTCCCTTCTTCGTCACCATCTTCCGAAAGAGAACATAGGAAATTACTTTACTCAGTTGTAATGTTTCGACATTGTATATATTTTTTTCCTAAACATATATAAGTTAAGGCTAAGTCTAGAAAGTAATATATAATAAATACTAATTATCTTAATTTTTAATAAAGATCGTCATCATCGTAGTCTGAGTCACTTACGGAACTATTGTCGCCATCTTCATTGCTGTAGTTGTCCATAATTATCAAATTTTTTGCCTCTATCGGCAATTTCTTAATTTTTTTTTAGGTAGTTTCCGCATACTTGATATAAATGGATCGGAAGAGATCAAAATTCTTTTGAATATATCTTCATTAGTCTCTTTTCTGCCACATTTTCGAGAAAAATGTTCTCTATAGTTTTTAAAATCTTTGTTTCTTGCTTCGAGGGGTTCTTCTGACAATTGACCGATAGGTAACAAAGCGTGGGATATTATCTCGTAATCGCGAAACTGTTCCACCTTAATTTGACGACAACTAGAAGCAACTGCAATAATTGCATGCATCATTTTTATTAGCCCCAGGTCGAGTTTTGTTATAATTGCTGACATTTCACTATTTTGGAAGAAACGCCTAGCAGTATTGCCATCATTGGAGGACCCGAAACCGGGCTTTGGTTGGTCAACGATTAATCCCGTTTTCTCTTTAAACTCCTTTTGAATGCGTGCTTTGCTTTGAGAAACTAACAGTTTTTCATTATCCGAACGTGCTTGCCATTTTTTTATTGGAAGTTTATAAGCACCATGCAGCAAACATTCAAAAAACCGAATCCAACCGTGAAGTATGGAAAGACCAAATTGTAGGTTTTCTGTTTTTACAGCCCGTTTTATCATATTGTCGATTTCATTGAATTCCTTAGGGGTTGCGCCACATAAGTAACATTTTTGAGTGGCTGTTGTTTCGGTTAATGCGTTACATACTTTTCCATCAACCATAGTCAGTATGAGACACAACCGAATAAGAGACCTTGTCATTTTGAGAAACATCTGATGACTCTTTAATAAATTCTATTTTTAATGGTCTACAAAATCTAGTAGATGCAGATCTAGGATTTTGCCAGATAATTTTGCTTCCACAAGTTAGCCTTAGTGGAACAAGACAGGTACTAAAAACTGATGAATCGCATGCATCTGGTTCGAGACACCTTTGCTTATAGGATGTATGGCCTGAGCTTCCTTCGAACCCCCATTTAGAACACAGACAAAGTCGCGACATTTCCTCTTCATTTAATTTTTCAATCATTTTTTGGCTTACCAAAATCAAACGCTGTACAGTATGATCTAAAAGTGCTTGCAAGCTCACTTGTGCTGAAGTTTCGCTTATTTTAATACACTCATTTTTAGGATAACATTTTTGTTTTGCAGACTGCACATAAGTATATCAAGGATATCTTTCTGGACAAGATTTACTTATAATATTGTATTGTTGTCGAGATAACTTAGCTTCAACTAAAATTGATAGCTCTTCTTCTTTAGACATTTGTGTTAAATGTGTGGTTGTTTTCGCAGCTAATTGGCAATATTTTGTGCTCTCGAAGGTGAGCTAATTATATCCTTGACAACTTTAGATGCATCAATCTTTCCTGCAGATCTTAAGCTCATTTGAGTAGCATAAGCTAATACAGACAAGGGCGTTTCGTCTCTTAAAACTCGGACTTTCCTTTGCTTCGTTTTCTCACATGATTCATCAAATGAGACTTCTTTCCGACCACGTTTACTTTGCCTTGAATGCAAAAAACCTATGAGGATTCAAGCCAACTTTTGTTTACTTTCAAAAAACGATCTTCGTGTCTAAAGGACCTGTTCCAACGAATTTTGAAATTAGAGATGAAATGTCTTAGCTTATCATTGAACTCAATCTTGGTTTTTGTTATTGAAATTTTTTACACAAACAACAAGCTGGTGTTTCCGATCTTTTATATTTGAAGTATCCTGGTTCGGTACGAGCTATAGACCTATTAATAATTTTTTCTGCAGCCAAAAATTATTGTTGTTTTTGGGTTTCTTAATAATTTTTTATTAATTATTAAAAGTTTTTGTTGAATTGAACAGGAAAAATTTAGATATAACCACCATAGCTTTTCTTACAGATCCATTTCGGAAGTTGCTAACTTCACTCATCACAGAAATTTTGGCACGCATTGCTAACTATTGAGCTAACAATACGCTGGATTTTTTGCCTTCTAAACGCCCTGTTCAATCAAGTTTTACCAATTCATGAAGCAACACCTCCATCCGGTGGTGGGATTGGATCATGATGGATTTTTTGCATGACTGTTTTGGTGTCACAGTTTGCCAACCATGTGCTCTTGGTATTTTGTCATTGAGATTTTACACAAACAACAAGCTTGTGTTTCCGGTCTTTTATATTTGAAGTATCCTGGTTCGGTACGAGCTATAGATCCATTTCGGAAGTTGCTAACTTCACTCATCAGAAAAATTTTGGCACGCATTGCTAACGATTGAGCTAACAAATTAAAATAAAAAAACTACTCGTCCCCTCAAGGCTTAAACAAAAGGCATGTAATCTGATTTCATTAAAGAATATGTAAAGCTTGGACACATGTCTCCAATAACCAATCTGAATTTGGAAGGTGATCATTATATTATTCCACATCATTGTGTTTTCAAGCCAAAAAGCACCACTACCCAGCTTCTTGTACTCTTTGACGCCTTTGCATGTACAAAGTCAAATTATTCTTTGAATGATATACTTATGGTTGGACTTGCAATAGCAAGTTGAATACAACCTGAACTAATATTTACTCTTTTATCATTTCGTTTGCATCGTTATGCATTAAATGCCGATGTGTCTAAAATGTATAGAAAGTTTTTAGTTGCCGAGGAAGTGATTTTGTTGTTAAAACAACAACAACAACATCGGTGTTATCAAGTTATCCTCTGGAGACATGAGACACATGAACCATTACAGCTATTCCAACTTAATACCGTCACATATGGTTTAGCCGGTGCACCATTTCTTTCGATTCGAAATTTGGTTCTTATCGTCGGCCTTACTGAGAAATAGTGTCAAAAGTGCTAAACACGGGTCTACCACATTATCCCCAAAATCAAAATCCCCAAAGGAAAAATCCCTAAAATCAACACGAAAGCCCCATTTTATGTGTGAAATAAATTCAAATTATGTAGGTAATTATGCTACCTTTCACTTGAGGTACCACTGTTGTGGGTGCAAAACCGCGTATGTGCAAAATTTTTTATTTAATTTGAAAAACAACCCTGGGCTACATTATGCCAAGTCCTTCTGCGTAGTACACAATTCTGCGTAGGCGGCCTTTGGCCGCTCTTATTATATATAACCCTGGGCTACGCCATGCCAACTGAACCGTGTCAACACGGGAGTTTTACGGCCCAGCGAATAAAAGCCTAACGAACTAACGCCTAAAAAAAAAAATTAAATATTGCCTAAATAGGAATTATGCCGTTGTTCATAATAAAAGAATGTCTAACATTTTAGGCATTTCTTCATTAAAATTGCTAGGTGATTCTTCATAATGAAAGAAAGTCTAACAATCAGAAATGAAAAAACGCCTAATTAGGTATTTATTCATTTTTGATTGTTAGGCTTTATTTCATTAACGTTAGGCGCTTTTTCATTTTTCTATAAGTGTGATTCCTATTGCTATTATGCGTTTTTGAGTGATATGAATGCGCTAATAGGAGTGTCAAAATACGCGTTTTGACCTTGGTATCAATGATTCGAAGTCGAAATTTAATTTTTTTGTTTTAGTGAAAAGTTATCAACAAAAAACCGAAAATTTACTTAGGGTCAGATCCCCAATTCGGGGCGTGATCCATGGAATTTTTGTGCAGAACACCTTTCTGAATTGACAATAAAGATAACACAAAGGGAATAAAAATACAGTGTACATGCATATACATACATATGTAAATAACTAATAACATAATGTTACGGCGGCTTGCTACTTGGTATGACACTACCAAGTTATAAGCGCTCGTAATAAGGGGTGAGTGGAAGAAAGTAAAGAAAAACTCGTTAGTTTGTATAAACAAACAAAAATACACAAGTTTATTAAAGGCAAAGTTTAAATGCAAGTACAAGTGAAAATTAATTGAATTGAAATGGAATTAAGCAATTAAATGAAAATATATGTAAATTAAATTTTGGATTTTACGGAATATGACTTACCTTGGGTAACTTGGCTGCTGGCGATCTCTTGAACGTTCGTAAAAGAAGTGACCGCGAACAAAACAATAATTTAATTTGTATCCCCCGCCGAATAATAGCTCTTGCTCTTGTGGGGTACGGTTATCGGTTTTGACCGAGCTAAAAGTAAAAGCTCTGCGCATTAGGGTGTGCCTTAATATTTAGGCCGGTGGCCTAAACATGCCGGCCCCCTTGCAGCTGGCAATCTATCAAACGCGCTCAGCGGCCAAGACCCGGAAAGGTAAGCAGTTATTTAAAACTTAAAACTATGGACATATGTATGTATTTTCTATTTTAGTGTCGTCGCCCCTGTGCAGCGTCCACGTTTGCGCTTCCTGTGGGTGAAAAGAAACGGTTAGTAGCTATGGACGTGGGTTAATTTTAGTGCACTTTACTTAGTTATGTATGGTTTATTGCTGGTGAGCTCCCGAAACCACCAAACCAAATAGTCGATGGAGGTGCGCCACTGACCATAATGTTGGCGTAGACGTCGGCGCCTAGTGTAAGCCGGACTGGTGAGGACCGGTGGAATGTCGGATCCGCCAGCTTCATAAATTGAAAAGGCGTTGCTACTGACGAGCGACTACTGTGGCCTGGGTTGTCACTTCTCCGACTACCCCATACTTTCCGCGAAAGACGAGAGTACACTTGGTGTGGTAGTGCGTGCCGGTGCGATCCAAACGGAGGTCCTTTGCGAGGTTCGCGTCGATTATTCCCCCCGCCGCGATTCGGACCAAGGCCGTTGGAGCAATAGCTACGAAAGCGCGCGTTATAGTTAAGGGAGCCTCCCCAAGGCGCCCTGTTCTGAAGCCAGAAGGTGTCCTCTCGTGTATCGCGATCGCTTCGCTTTGTGTACGTTTTGGATACGGGGCCGCCCTGCCAGCGGTACATCGTGACGAGCGGGGCGGACGTGGTTCCGCGTCGGCACGGCGCCCTCCGGAAGGACGGTGCGATGGGCGGAAAGGACGTGTCTCCGCGCCATCCCCGCGTGGAATATTTGAGGGCTTCTCCTGGTGAAGGAGCGGTCGAAAGCGGCGAGGTTCGAAAGCAACCGGTGGAGCCCTGGACGTTAGAGCGGTGATGTCTTCCCTGCGATTAGCTTCTTCGTCAGCTACTTCTTTTGCCCATGTTAACGTCTTCTCCGCAACGTGGATGGAAAGTGCTCCCTCCGAGCTTGCTCATCGTCGTCGTCGTGGACGGTCGGTGGTGCCTCGTCCGTATGTGTCGAAGTATGGTGCTGTTGATTGCACCGGTGGCACCGATCTTCGCTGGGGCATGACCTCCTCTGGTGAAAGGGTGACAGGCAGTTTGTGAAGTACCGCGCGTCGATGATCACCCTTAGTCGCTCCACGTTGGACAAGCCCCGGTAAATTGGGCACAGTCGAATACTGTGCGACTTCTGGCACAGGCGGCATGGAATGGTAAACGTGACGCCCCGAGTTTCCGCCTTTTTGCTTTGGATGCTGAAGCCAGTCATTCTGAAAGATTAGTCGTCCAGCATTAATTGTCACGGATTTATATTTCCGTATGTCGGGTGGTTTGTGGTTTTGCACATACTTAAACACGTTTGGTTTTGGCTTTTTGTTTGGCAATTCTTTCCTATCTGGCAGCTTTGTCACGAATGACAATTCCCTGCAACCCCAGAACACAGTACATAATGGTGAGTGTATTAACTCGTTGGAGCCCGAACTGTATTATTTGTTGGTAACCTGGTGTAAAAAAGGGAGAAATGGTGCGAGGTCCCTCGACTTTTGTTGTAGTTTGGGTATCATTAAGCGGTATGTGCATGTATTTGCTCTGAAAAGACTAAGTTTGTGGTCTCATCACGGCTGGTTCTTGAGTGGTGCATAACCAGCTGATCGACACCGTGTTCAATCAGCTCATAAATCACCCACATTTGCTGTTTTACAGACGTGGTCAGCAACTCTGTGCTGCCACATCCCACCGCTGACGACTGTGTCACTTGTCAATGTAAAAGTGCAAACAGATATACCGCGACACCCATGAAGGAATTTTACATACCCCCCTTGAGCCAAGGGGAGTTGAACGCTCATTGCGGTGAAAAATCTACCATACTGAGATATTTCCCTTTTTTTGTGCAAATAAACTGGCAATTGTGGGCAGTGCAGTGAAAAAATGATGGTGGAAGAAATTAAATATTCTGTGAAAAAGTGGTTAGTTTCAATATTCTTGACCACGCTATATTTCGTCTTTGCGATTAAATTAATAACGTACGGGCAAAGATATTTATTTCCACCAACATTCTTAGGAGTGAAAAATGCGTATAAGGGTACACATTCATAGTGACCCAGATTTCCCCTCACACCATGCGAAAAAGTTTCACCCGCTCAATATGGTACGCCACAAAAAGTGGTGGATTTTTGTAACGAGTACATACCCGTTACGATCATGTGTGGGTACCGATCGTTACGCGAAGTGGCTACGCTAATTCATTCAGCACTGCATACATTCCTGAATGAAATGTCATTGTTGGAAAATACACACGAGGTAAGTAGTAAAATTTGTGTTGTTGATAATTTTTCTGCAATTAATTAATATTTCTTTTATGTTTCAGGTGGCAGGTGGATCATTGGGGGATCGGAGCAGTGGATACATGGCGGATTTCTAGGTAGGTATAAGTTTACGCTGCCGAAATCCTGTATCGTTTCGGCAGCGTTGAAACCATGTATATGCGTGTGTGTATCACTCGCTGTGGTTGCCGGCGCCGAGAGATGGATACATACATGAAAATTATGTAGATATTCAATTCTAATTTTTTATCCTTTTAGGTTTTATGGGCAGCTTTCTATATGCCCCATCAATGAGCAGCCAAACATATGCTCCATCAATGGGCAGCATTCTATATGCCCCAACGGTGCATGGCACACAAATGTGACGCACATTAATGCCCTATTGTGGCATGGCGCATGGGCGGGTGGTAAATTGTATTGATGCGCCCGGGGAATTAAATAAATTGTGTGTGATGCCTCATGCTGTTAGCAAGCATTTGGACGAAGCGTACCCATTTGGCACAACAACACTTGGTATTTCATCGTTTACATGCGCTTTTGTATGACCGCTTACGTACAATGTATGAGCGTGCCGATTTACTGACAACCGAAGCACAGAAACAACATAAAGACAAACCTAATCGGAAATGCAAGGCGAAGACAATTACCCTACATCCCTGGAAATGCTCCCGAATGTACTGGATGGAAATATGGATTCAAAAATTCGGCGCGTGAAATGTTCGGCTGACCAAATCCCCATTATTGAAGGAGCGGGTGGGTTATGTTCATATGTCTCTTTGTAAGTCGCACCAGTAACATCTGGCCCACCAAATGTTCTCACCGATACATATGGCATTTCAGCGCGTAATGTGGTGAATGCTGTAGCAGCTATTTTAAAGTTTCAGCAATAATAATGGCTATTCCCTATGAGATTATAGTACATGCCTATATAGGTACTTAAAATGGTGGTATTGTTTGTGTTTAGCGAATTTATTAGTAGTCGAGTGCCAAAAGTAGACAATTACTAATTAAGAGATACATGCCTTTTTAGAAGTGTTTAAGCGACATACATACATAAGCTACGGTTATTTCATTCGTTTATTTTATTTGCATTGCATGCTATTGTAATTCGCAATAAGCTTATAAAATATTTCGAAGATATAATTTATGGTTTGGAAAGCCAAAGTGTGGTTTTTCACAACGAAAATGAGGAAGCCAATCTCGCGATATGCCTCAGAGCCAACAGTGCTCGCCACCAACAAATACATTTAGGGTATCACAGGTGTCCCGCACCTCCCGTTCTATAAAGAACAAAATGGTTTTAACATTTGAGCAACACGGTCATCAGAACCTGAGCCAAATGATTTAATAAATACCTTTTGAGCAAGACGGTCGCCTAGGCCTGAGCCAAAAGGGTGGTTTTTCCAATCGAAGCCAATCGCGCCATGCCTCAGAGCCAACAGTGCTCGCCACCAATAATACATACATACTCTCTCGTTCTCCAAAGAACATTTTAGGCAAACATGGTCGTCAGAACCTGAGCCAAATAATAAAATAAAATAAAAAATAGAAATAACTTTAAAAAACAACTCGGCTTCTCTAAGACTTAGACATGGTCCTTCGAGCCGGATTCGAACCGGCGACTTATGCATTTCACTAGACGACTAAGCCGTCGAGGGGGGCGAGGATGTTTAAGCGACATACATACATAAGCTACGGTTATTTCATTCGTTTATTTTATTTGCATTGCATGCTATTGTAATTCGCAATAAGCTTATAAAATATTTCGAAGATACAGTTTATGGTTTGGAAAGCGAAAGTGTGGTTTTTCACAACGAAAATGAGGAAGCCAATCCCGCGCCATGCCTCAGAGCCAACAGTGCTCGCCACCAACAAATACATTCAGGGTGTCACAGGTGTCCCGCACCTTCCGTTCTATAAAGAACAAAATGGTTTTAACATTTGCGCAACACGGTCAACAGAACCTGATCCAAATGATTTAATAAATACCTTTTGAGCAAGACGGTCGCCTAGGCCTGAGCCAAAAGTATGGTTTTTCCAAGCGAAAATGAGGAAGCTAATCGCGCCATGCCTCAGAGCCAACAGTGCTCGCCACCAACAAATACATATAGGGTGTCACAGGTGTCCCACACCTTCCGTTCTATAAAGAACAAAATGGTTTTAACATTTGCCCAACACGGTCATCAGAACCTGAGCCAAATGATTTAATAAATACCTTTTGAGCAAGACGGTCGCCTAGGTTTGAGCCAAAAGTATGGTTTTTCCAAGCGAAAATGAGGAAGCCAATCGCGCCATGCCTCAGAGCCAACAGTGCTCGCCACCAACAAATACATATAGGGTGTCATAGGTGTCCCGCACCTCCCGTTCTCTAAAGAACAACAATTTTCACATTTAGGCAAACGACCATGCACCTGAGCCAAATGAATAAATCCAATTTGAGCAAAGCGGTCACATAGCACCTGAGACAAATAATAAAATAATAATAACTTAAAAAACAACTCGCCTTCTCTAAAGCTTAGACAAGAAGCTTGTTTATTGAAAATTTTGTAAAGGTTTTTAATATGTATATTATACATACATATAATATGTATATTATATATGCATTTAGTGTGCAAGTAATTCAAATTCTTGTATTTCAAGATTAAATCTAATAGTTACTCTTAGCTCATTTTTAAACTTAGTACAGAAGTCATAACAATTACATTCATTCATCATTGAAGGCTCAATGATTAGTTTATCGTACACATCTTCACAACATGTCATCGGCGAGTTCTTGGGTGGATGTGGTTTTTTTTTTTCTAATTTGCTAAATCTGAATTAAAATTTTCTGAATTTATAAAGGAAATTCTGAACTTGAGTTGGGATTTTATGAATCTAAGAAGAAATTCTGAATTGCAACTATGTATGTACCATTTTCCGACTAGTATCGAGTTAGTTTGAAAATTGTGAGCGTATTTAGTAGGTCTGAGAATCAGCTACTATATATTTTTCATTATTCCGGGAAGTGGACCAGGGACCGAAATATTTCAAACTTCTTTGTTTATGGTACAAGGGTTTTTAGATGGTTTATATGTATAATAGTCCTATTGCCTGCAAAGACTTCACGGTATTTGTTTCTGCTGTGTGAGGGTGTGCCTAGTAAAGATGATACCCGTAGCACCATATATATTTCATAAAAGTAGCTCAATTTTGGTTTATTTACAAAATGTGTTATGCATAAATAGACCCATAAACATGACAGAAACGAACGCAGCTGGTTCCATCATTATTGGGTACAATATATCGCACACTAAATCAAAAAGAGTCACAACTCAAAATCCGAGTAACTTTCAGTTAATTGCTTCTGGATCGCACAAAAGTGATTTGATTTTTAAAAACTTGACATCACTGTGCTCTTGAAAGAGTAACGATAATAGTCAAAAAGAATAATATTGTATGTATTGGCTGCACCAATTTTTATTAGGCAATCTATGCCAAGAAAGCGACCAAAAAAAATTTTGAGTTGTGACTGTTTTTGATTTAGGGTGCGATATGTATTCGTGGGGGTCCATTTCTTTTGATGAAATGGATAAAAACTTAAAAATCAGGGCATAGTTTTTTCCTATTCGATTTCTAGATTGTGTTCCAAAGTTTATTTAAAAATCTTCGATTTCGAAGTCGCGAAGGCGTATTTCAGGAGCCAAAATTTTTCATTGTGTTGAAATTTGTAAGACTCTTAAGTGAATAACACGGTTACTTAAGAGCCAAAATTTTTCATTTTGTTGAATTTTGTAAGTCTCTCCAGTACCTCAAACTGTTGATATAGATGAGAAATTGGGATTTTCGTCTAGGGCTCCCTTATGGCTCTTGGGGGTAGTCTTGTTGTCTTGTGGTGTGAGCAAATGGGTATGAATGCGATGTTTTGGTGGTTTGCGGCGAATTGTTGCCGAAAAATTCTCAACTTCTGTGGCAGATCGGTTTCGTCCGTCTGCGGTAGGGTTTCGGTTGGCCTCGTTCCGTTTGAACGAGTGCGTGTATTTTCTTGTGGCTGATAGGACCTTCCGATTGCGGTAGGGTGCGGTGGCCTCGTTACATTTTAAAAAGTGCGTTTGAATTTTTGGGAGATAGGCTCACTTGTTTGGTGAGCAATACGGTGGTACGTGGGTTTGTTGTAGCTAGGAGAGGGATACATTTCTTTGGATTAAGGCGTTGAGTGCGCCTTCAAGTTCTCTAATCCGAATAGTAATTAGAAGTGGAATTAGAGAGACTTAGAAGTGGAATATCACTCCCTCCCTCCATCACCATTACCAGGTGGAAGTAGGACCAATTTCGTGATTGGTCTGGTGGTCTGGCCCCTTGCTGTGTCGAGTTCGACGACTCGGACTTGGTTATCAGGACCCCGATGTAGATTCACTATTCGACCCAATCTCCATTCGTTAGGAGGTAAGTTATCTTCCTTTATGACGACTAGGTCGCCTTGTTTCAGGTTCGATTGTGGATGTTTCCACTTAACACGTTTATGCAATTCGGTGAGGTACTCGGTTTTCCATCGTTTGCAAAAAGTTTGGTGTAGGGACTTAAGTTTTTCCATCGGTTGACTAGCGAGGAGCGATTCTCGCTGACGTCGATCTCGGGCGGGGCTAATAAATGGCCGCCAATGAGGAAATGCCCTGGGGTGATCGGTTCCTGGTTAGACGCATCATTAGAGGAGGGGCTTAATGGTCGAGAGTTGAGACACGACGCAATCCTGCAAAGTAGGGTGCTGAACTCTTCGAGAGTAAATTTATGATCCAACGCGATCCTCTTGAAGTGATGCTTAAAGCTCTTGACCCCGTCCTCCCATAATCCGCCCATGTGTGGAGCGCCTGCTGGGATGAAATGCCACGTAAGGGTTTGGTGGCTGTATTTGGATAGGGTCTGGTTGCGAGCGTCCGCTAAAAAGGTTTTAAACTCAGAACGGAGCGCCCTGGAAGCCCCCACAAAGTTAGTTCCGTTGTTGGAGTAGATGTTCTTCGGACACCCCCGTCTAGTAACGAACCGTTCGAGAGCTGCCAGGAAAGAAGCCGTCCTCAGATCGGTAGTGGCCTCTAAATGAATTGTCTTGGTTGAAAAGCAAACAAAGAGGCAGACGTACGCTGTACGATTTGATGTCAAAAGGTCCGACAAAATCTACGCCGGCTTTCGTGAATGCTCGGGAACAGGTCGTGCGTTCCGGTGGAAAGTTCCCCATAAGTTGGGTTTGAGGTCGCTTCCGGTAAATAGTGCAAACTTTGCAATTGTGAATGACAGACCGGATCATATTTTTTACCCTCGGGATCCAATATTTCGTGCATGAGCAGCAAGACGACCGCCCACCTTCAAAATGTTATGGTCGCCAACGAAGGGGTTAAGGGGGAGGACGTCGCTTTTCGTCCCGATGGGTTTCCCGGTTTTTTTGTTAACCAATTCTTCGGGATAATGTTTCTTTTGATAAATTTCTATTAAGCGTCGAGTCGTTGCCTTAATTTCGACGGGCGAGATTAGGTAAGACTGCACTTTAAACGAAGATTTAGTTTTAGGATTAGTTCTTTAAGAGAACCTCATGACATATGATATAACTCTCAAAGCTCTGGAAAAATTGGAAAATCTGTCGAGGAGGTCCTCACTCTGGTTTACTTGCACAGCTGCGTGGCTTTGTATCCTTTTTCCTTCAATATTTGTACCATATTCCTTTTCTTGGGTAGGCCATTTTGTCTTGTCTTCTTGTAACCAAGAAGGTCCCTGCCACCACAAAACGTTGTCGACTAAGTCCTTCGCTGATAGTCCTCTACTGGCCAAATCTGCTGGACTGTGTGCAACGTGCGACGTGGTTTCAAGCTCGATTTCCCACTTTCTCTAAGATTTTTGTTACCCGGTGAGCGACGAAGGTCGACCAGGAGCAGGGGGGTTTTCTAATCCATGCTAGAACAATCGTAGAGTCTGTCCATAGATGGGTGTTTACATTGCCTAAGTTTAGGTTCTCGCGGATGGAGTCTATTATTTCGGCCAACAAGACAGCCCGGCATAGCTCAAGTCGTGGCAATGAGATTGTTTTCACGGGGGCTACTCTTGTCTTCGCCATGATTATATTGACGTGTACCTGATCTTTCACCCTTGCTCGTAGGTAGACTGTAGCTCCATAAGCCTTCTCCGAAGCGTCACAGAACCCAAGTATTTCCACGTCGTTAGTTGGCGTAAAATACACCCATCGTGGTACCCGTATGTGATCAATGGCTGGGTAATCCTGCGTGAAGGTTTGCCATCGCTCTAGGGTAGTTGCCGACACTGGCTCGTCCCAGTCTGTACCTTCCAGCCAGATGTTTTGCATTAGGATTTTGGCTACGATGATGATTGGGGCTAGCCAACCGAGAGGGTCGAAGAGTTTGGCGATAGCGGAAAGGATTGCCCTTTTGGTCAAACTATCCCGATTTTCTATTGGTTTTGCTGTGAAATAAAAAAGGTCGGAATGTGCGTTCCAACGTATGCCTAGGGTTTTGACTGTACTGGAATCCTCGAACTCTAGAAAATCTTCATTCAGCAGATGTTGTTTCGGTAATCCCTTGAGTATTTTGCTGCAATTTGATGTCCATTTTCGAAGGGGGAACCCTGCTGAGTGTAGTGCTTGCGTGATTCCATCTCTCGCGTGAATTGCAGACTCAATGCTGTGCCCTCCTGCCAAGACGTCATCGACGTACATACTGGTCAGCAGAATATTTGCAGCTATGGGTAGCGAAGGCTCGACGTCGTCTGCCAGTTGGTGCAGTGTCCTTATCGCCAGACAATGCACACCAAAGGTTACCGTCTTCAGCTCGTAAACGCTGATTGGATCTTTGGGACTGGTACGAAAGACGATCCTTTGGTATTGCGTGTGGTTGGCCTTTACCCATATCTGACGATACATCTTTTCGATGTCGCTGTTGAAAACATATTTGTAAAGCTCCAGCGCAGTAATAGGATCGTTAGGTCGGCCTTTAGGATTGGGCCTGTATGTAGCACGTCATTCAAGCTTGTGCCATTCGCGGTAGGGCACGAAGCGTTGAACACCACCCTGACTTTGGTGGTTGTGCTATCTTCCTTTATTACAGCGTGGTGGGGCAAGAAATAACAATCGGTTGATTTTGGTGGTATGCCCCTAGAAACTTTTGACATATGACCTAATGTCTCGTATTCCGATACCACCCTGTTATACTCTGCCTGTAGGGCTGGTGTCTTTGATAAGCGCGTCTCATTCGTGCAGGTGTCGTTAGGAAAATCGCGTTTGAAGGAAGGGGCGACTATATATTTTCCATCGGAGTTTCTGGTCGTTGTTGCCTTGAAGATTGACTCGCAATAGGCGTTGTCTTCATAAAGTGCCTTTTACTTCGGGGCATCCTCCAACTCCCAGAAAGCGGTTAACTGCCTGTCCAGGTTTATTTCGTTGAAAAATGACACCCGAGTATTGGTTGGTTGAGGTGCGTCTGCACGACCGGTTGGGATCCAACCGAATACGGTTTCTTGGGCTAGAAGCGTGTTTATTACGTTCTTCCGTATACCGTTTAACATAATTTGGGGATAAACGTAGCCTCCGAGAATGAGGTCAACCGGTTCATTTATGAAGAACATTTTATCCGCCAGTATTAAGTCCGGCAATGCTTGCTTTGTCATTGCGCTAACTTGACAAGTCGGCAGATCCCCTGTAAGTTGTGGTAGGACAAGGACCACTGTGTCAATGCGCACTAAGGGATTTGTAAGTGAACCTAATTGAATTTGACACGACTCTTTAACCTGTGTTGACAGCGTATTGTTGATGCCCGAAACTTAGACATGCATGCGTTTTGACTGGAGGTTTACTCTTTTCTATAGTCTTTCGGTTATGAAAAAGCATCCAGAACCGGAGTCAATCAGTGCTCTTGCCGAGAAATTGCCTCCATTGTGTTGGATGTTAACTCGAGCCGTCCCTAGTAATACCCCCTTAGTTATATTTGCATGACAAGATGAAACGTTACTAACCTCTTCTTTTCCATTTGCAGGTTCGAGTCTTTGCCTAGCCTGCTGTGAGGTCGAGGGCCTATCGTCAGATGTGTTTTGCCGCCACCTCTGGTTCGTTGCTTTTGGCTGAGCTGTTGCCAGATGGAGTAAGGTGTTGTGCCTTGCGTGCCACGAGCTGCAGTTAAAGGAACTAGTGCAGCGTGTCACCGTGTGTCCAGCCGACAGGAAGTTCAAGCAACAGTTGTTGCTCTTGATGTAGGCTATTCTATCTGATATGGTTAGCCCACGGAATTTTTGGCAATTTCGTAATTTGTGCTCCCTACTGTTGCACATTTTACACGACGCTTTTGGGGTGCTGGTTTGGTATACTCCAAGTTTCGCAGGCGTTTGCCGTGTATTATTTTAACTCTTGGGTGCTGTCAATGATTTGCTACCCCTGAGGTCAGAAACAGTTTCCAACGTTTGGAAGCGGTTGGATAGAAATTTGTCCATATCTTCCCATTCTGGTATCTCTGTTTTGCTCTCTATGGTTCGACGGACGTTAAACTAAATAGCGATTTCAATTGCGTATTAACTAGGATACGCTTGTTTTCATATCTGTCGCTTAGATTCTTCCAGGCTGTGGTAAAACCTTCGTTGGTCAAGGGACATCTCCGCACAATCTCCTTCGCTTCCCCTAGTGTTTTCTGGTTGAGGTGGTATAGCTTTTCAACCCGGGTAAGGCGTTTATTTAATATGTATATGGCCGTGAACATGTCCCTAAAGGTTGGCCAGGATAGGTAGTCTCCTTTAAACACATCGGTGTCACAAGGTGGAAGTCGTATGTTTTGTTCACGGCTGGAAGTATCAGAGACTTGTGGTGCTGGAGTTGCTTCAACCGTTAATTTCTCTATTTCACCATTAATTGCAGCCATGCCTCTCGCGTAACAGGCGAAGCAGGTCTTATTTGTTTGTCTTAATGAGTGCAGGTCTTCCTTGGATAGGTCTGGTGAGTTTAAAAGACTTTCATAGGATGCTTTAGTCTTTTTCCACAATGACTTTAGCTCTGGCAAGGGTGTGCTTATCTTGGTCTTGTGGGCTGAAATCTTAGTCAAACGAAACGACGCAATCTGAAAGACGTATGTAAATCTCCATTTTTTTAATAATTTTAAAAATCTTGTTTGTTTGCAGTGAAACACTAGCGGACTGAAGTGCCTAATAGAAGTGCTTTGAATATATGGGAAAATATTCAAAGTGAACCAGATATTAATCTTTTTGAAGATTTGCTGTATCGTGGAACGTATATGTGACCCAGATAGAAATCGCAAGGATTTAATGTGTCTTTTATCACGCTGAGAGTGAACGTGTGTGTTGAATAAAATGGAAAACCAAATGCCCAACAGCCAAAAAAAAAACCAAAGTGTTTCCAATCCAAAGTGCAATAAAATGTGTAAAACGTCGTTTAAAATGTATTATTTATTAGACAATTAAAATCGACAAAAATGTAAAAGATCTTAATTTAATACAATATCGAGTGTTGTTTAAAAATATATGAGTTTGCAACAATGTCGCATTTGACAGCGCCGACGTTCATGTCGCAGTAGCGCAGGTGATAAGCGTTCGGACTACAACGTGCGCGTCGCGAGTTCGGTTTCAGGTTTTCGGAGAACTTATTATCTATAAGTTTTAACACCACAAAATTTTTTCGCGTTAACTAACCTCAGTAAAAGGTGATAGCTAACGCTTTTCGGTGTTAAGGGAAGTTAACGCTAATACTTTTCGTTAAAAAAGTTACAGAATCGCGAAAGGTGTTAAAAATGGTGTTAAGCGAAGTTAACGCTAACACTTGGCGTTAAAAAAGTTACAGAATCGCGCTACTGATCTACAAAGTTCTATCACAATTTCACTTGTGGTACGTGATTGCGTACATAAAAAAAATTGTGCACTAAAATCAACCACTTACCTTAAAAAGTTTAGGGTTTAATATGTGCAGTGATGAGAACTGTGTACGCTGATGTTGTGACGTATGATGTGATGTGATGTGATATGATGTTATGGACTGTGTTGTGATGTGATGTTATGGACTGTATTGTGATGTGATGTTGATGGACTGTATTGTGATGTGATGTTGATGGACTGTATTGTGATGTGATGTTGATGGACTGTATATATGTCTGTCCCTGTTGCTTGCTGTCACTCGCTACAATTGGTATTCGCTCGTTGACTTTGTGTGAATTTATTGTGTGAATTAATAATTAATTATAATTGCATGCGGCTGATATCCAAAATGAACTTTGAGTTGATTTCCAAAATCGTGATAGAATTCCTGGCGTTAAAGGACCAAATGTTACGGCGGCGTGCTACTTGGTATGACACTACCAAGTTATAAGCCCCCGTAAAAAGGGGTGAGTGGAAGAAAGTAAAGAAAAACTCGTTAGTTTGTATAAACAAACAAAAATACACAAGTTTATTAAAGGCAAAGTTTAAATGCAAGTACAAGTGAAAATTAATTGAATTGAAATGGAATTAACCAATTAAATGAAAATATATGGAAATGAAATTTTGGATTTTACGGAATATGACTTACCTTGGGTAACTTGGCTGCTGGCGATCTCTTGAACGTTCGTAAAAGAAGTGACCGCGAGCAAAACAATAATTTAATTTGTATCCCCCGCCGAATAATAGCTCTCCGTTCTGCACATAAAAAACATGGATGTTATAGTTTAATTGTGAAATAAGTCCCAAATATTGGGACTTGTATCATTTTATTCTAAGAATTCTAATTCGGGTTGTTAGGCCTTCTTTCATTGGGCGTTATTTCATAATGAAAGAAACCCTAACAATTAAGACTTTCTTTCATTTTTAAAGTTAGACGTTCTTTCACTTTCTTGTTAGGCGTTCTTTTTTAGGCATTATTTCATTTCGAAAAATTAGGCGTTAGTTCGTTAGGCCTTTATTCGCTGAGCCGAGTTTTACTTGGAGGATTCTGATTTTGGGGATTACGTATTTGGCGATTTTGTGTATGGGTATTTGTTTTTCGGGGATTTTGTGGCACTTCCACTAAAAACATGCCCATTCATAGTAATTTGTGCCGATTTACTTTGTAGGTCCGTTGCAATAACCGTTGGTCAATGCTGTCGCGAAAACTAAGCAAACAAAATTGTTTTACTATAGAAAATCACTAATAGTGCACATTTTGTAAGAGGAGAAACCATAATTTTGTAAATAATTACATAATAAAAATCCATCTCTTACAACACTGCGCTGCGCAGACAACCGCTTCCTAAAATAGCAATAGTGTCAATTGACACTATTTCCATTTCCAAAAGCGCAATAGGGTAACTTGGAAATAGTGTCAATTGATACTTTACCAGTGACACTATTACCTGTCACCGAAATTTCCACTAAAACAAACCAGGAGGATATTACTAAAGCTTTGTGTACTTCCTGCAAACCATCAGCACATTCACACATTCTTCTTTCGGTTTGACTTGGCAGAGGCGAACCAGTCACCAAGCGATCTGTCTTATCAATTTTGGCAAAAATGTTTGATGTTCTTGGTTTATTGCAGGGACCGTAACTGATATGAATTTTATTATAAAAATCGTTAATTAATCACTGCTTTCTGATGCTTTAAATAAAAATCACCAGAAATAGTTATCTTCATATTTTATTTTTTTGATCAAAAACAGTCGTTATTTTTGGAGTTTTATTTTTTTGATCGTAAATAAAATTAATATTTGAGTTTTATTTTTTTAGTCGCAATTAAAACTTATTCCTTGAGCGATTTTTTATAAAAAATTTTTTATAAAAATTACATTATGAGTTAAAATTTTTTTTCACGGATTGAAAAACTCAAAAGGCCGCTGATTTTGGCAAGTAACTTCACAAAATATTGGTTGGTATAATCTCGTCACAATATGTAATTAATAATTCAAACATATTTATAGCCACATACATATGTCACCTCACGCTCCATACAAAAGAAATGGACACCCTGTTTCCATCGGAATTTTAAACTTCAATGTATTCCAAGACCTTGGACAAATTATTTCGAAAAAATATTAAGATTTACCGGAGCTAAGCCCCGTTAAAAAAACGCTAAAAATATCGTTTTTATGTATAAAAGGAGTATGAAAAAATAGTTTTAAATAAAAATCACCTGACATGATGAATTAGCTGGAGTACAAAAGGTAAGCATAAAAGAGTATGAAAATTGTATCAACGCAATCCAAATATTGAGATGTATTTTGCTGTTTTTGGTCATATTTCGAAGCGAAGTTTTGTGGAAAACTTTAATAACTCAGCCAATTAGGATATCATTTGAAAGGTATTTCCGAGACGTTGCCATTTCTGTAAAGTTTAACCCTTTTTGGTTTGCGAATATTAGCACACAGGTAGACAATAATAGTATTGATAAAATTTTTCAACTTTTTTATGCTTACCTTTTGCACTCTATCATCTATGATGCTTTTTATTAAAAATATTTTTTCATACTCCTTTTATACATAAAAAACGATATTTTTAGCGGTTTGTTAACGCGGTTTAGCTCCGGTAAATCTTAATATTTTTTCGAAATATTTTGGGGGAGTCCTTTGAAAAGAGTGAGTTTTGAAATTCCGGTGGAAACAGTGACTTTTTGAGTTTTTCGATCCGTGGAAAAAATTAAAATTCAAGATAAATTTTTTTTTTAGGAATAAAATATGGCTCAATAAATAATTTTTACTTGCGACTAGAAAAATAAAAGTCAACCATGAGTCTTATTTTCCATCAAAATAATGAAACTCAAAAAATAACGATTATTTTCGATGAAAAAAATAAAGCTTAAAAAGGAGTGATTAGATGCAGTTTATATAGGTTTCGCCCACATTTTTTCAATCAATGCAGATTTTTGTAGAGCATGACAATTCACATTCGTATACTTTAAACTGTTCTCCGATACCGGAAGCCTTTGATTTTTGCCATTAAAAATATAAAAATAATAATTTTCAGGCTCCCTGGTTTATTGGCTGCAATTGTAGTTCGAGGTAAAACATTGTTGCAAGAGATTCGGATCCGAAACTTGCAGTGGGATAAAACTCTTCCACAAGATTTGCATATCACGTGGCTACAAATCAAGTCTGATTTACAATTTATCAAAAACATTTAATTACCTCGCCACGTCGCCACGTCGGCACTTCATCAAGGTCACTTAGCAAATTTCATGGTTTCGCCGACGCATCTACTCGACCTTATGTATGCTGTATTTATGTCCGATCAAAGGTAGGAGGCATATACATTGCCCGTTGCTAAATCCAAGGTAGCACCCATCACTGCCACGGCTGGAGTTATGTGGCGCGCTTTTGCTTAGACGAACTTGCCAAAAAATTCAACAGAATTTAAATCAATATTGTATTAATGTTTATTTTTGGACAGATTCCGAGATTGTTCTTCAAAGGCCTCAAACCCCCTCGTCAACCTCGAACTGCTTAGTAGCAACTAGAGTCTCAGAACTTCAAGAAATTATTTGGAAGCACGTTCCGAGCAAGGACAACCCAGCAGACATCGTCTCACGTGGATCAAGCGCAGTCAGTCTCTCTGAAACTATCTTTTTCACAGGACCAGCCTTCTTATCAAAGGAGTTTGCAGAATGGCCGGTCAAAAAAAGATAGACAACGTTACCAATCAAGACCTAGAACGTCAAAAGGCCATCATTAATGCAATAATCGATCATATGTCTATCGTGCCATCAACAAGGTGGCCTCTGACAAACACCTTCGACCTGACATGGTACTATACGTTCCACATACAGAACTGGAGCAAACTTTCTGGAGGATCGTGTCTCAAATCCAACAAATAGAATTTGCCGAAGAAATTGAATGTCTTCAGAAACAAAAGCGGGTGAAACCGTTTTTACAAAAACTGACTCCTTTCCTGCATTGAAATAAGTTTCAGTGATCTTAAAATTTAAATTTTCGGAGTTGGAGGTCGTCTGTCAAAGGCACCAATACCGTTTGATGCAAAATTTCCAGCTCTACTTCCAAAGGAACATCGCTTTACTTTACTTTACGTTGAATACTTTCATCGAAAAAATTCACACGCCGGCCCACAGGTTTTGTTAAGTTTAATGCGCAAAGGTTTGGGTAAAGTGTATACGAACATTCAGTCAGTACGGACGTGTTTTTTCTTGCTCCGTTTAATTTTCCCTTATTTATTGCTATTTTATAGTGCAAAATGTCTCTTTGCACTAATTGTCTTAAATTCGATCGCCGAACTTGATAAAATCAAAAGTGTTCTGATTGAGTTCGATGACTCTGTTTCGCCAGCACCCGATGCTATTGAAATTCAGAATAAGCGTGTCACACGGCAATCAACAAAAGTTAATAATGCCAAATCAAATGACCGTGTTGTTGTCCAGCATAGAATATTGCAAAAGCACTCCCGTGAGCCACCTGCACAAAAGGCGAGTGTTGTTGTTGCTCCTAAAACGATCTGCAAATAAACGATAATGTGCCTAATAATAATAACAATAGTGACAATACTGGGGATGTCTATGATAATGCTACTGTTAATAATGCTGCGAACTCTGTGAGTGATGGCGCTAATACTGGTTTGGCCAGTTCTGTTGCTGATGATATTGTTGTTGACAACGCTGCATCTTCTCTTGTTACTGCTGGTTCTTTAGTGGGAAATTCGTTAGCTGATCACGCAAACAACAATGACCAATCTGATAATGATAATTATACTGATGATGTTGACAACGCTTCGCGTCCTCTTGCTACTTCTGGTTCTTCAGACCACGTAAACAATGAAGAAGGTGATAATGCAGACGACAATATGCAAACATATAATGCACAGTGACATTCTGTTTCTAATTATCGCAATAATAAAATTAATTAAATTATGAAACTCAGCTAGGCTGCACCTATCATCATTCTTGCGACCATTTGATTTTTTAAAAAAGCTGGCCAGCCTCAGTCCAAGAAGTAGGAGGCCCTTCTGCAACTGATGGCCGTAATATAAAAATATTCTATGAAACTTCATCGTAACTTAGAACCAAAACTGACTCTGTCTATCTTTTGAGTTCAGATCTTAATTATGACTGCTTTGTCCTAACTGAGACTTGGCTTAGTGAAAACTTCTTTTATGCTGAGTTTTTCAATCCGAAACTTTTTGATGTCTTTCGTAAAGATAAAGATGCTGTATGAAAGTATCTTCGTGCCTCGCTTATTCAACTTCATAATCCCGATTCCTTGCTGGATCAACTATGTATAAAGTTGCACTGCGCTATCGGATTTTTGTTACATCTGCCTACCCTACATTCCGCCTGATAGCTCTGATGACCTATACAAGGCACATGTGTACAATATTTTAGCTGTTTAGAACATAATTGGCGACAATCAAATCTGTGTCTTTGGCGCGTTTAATTTGGGTCGCATTATTTGGAAATGTCTTTCTGACTCCATCTAATGCTACACCTTTTTCTGAATCCTACTTAACTGAAAGTTTGCAATGTATTGAACTACTACAAGTTACTACTCTTCTCAACACTTTAAATAAGCTGTTAGATCTAGTTTTTTAATCCTATAATACGAGTTATATGCTCTCACACGCGGTTAGTTACATCTCACCTCAAAATGAGCATCATAAGCCATTGGTGTTGGAGGTGATATTTTATCAATATTTTGAAGTATCAGATAGTCTGCAATCTGTTTCTTTTAGCTATTTATTCTGTAATATGTCTGACTTAGATACCTTCCTAGATTTGGATTGGCTCCAACTTTTTGGAAATGAGGATGTAACTGGCTGCTACGATATTTGTAAGGCAACAATATTTGATATTTGCTTAAGTCACATCCCAAGGCATAGAAGAAAAACTTCTACACCGCCGTGGTTTTCTAAAGACCTCAAAAGATAGAGGAATTTAAAAAATAAGTTTTTTAAAAGGTTTAAGCGTTCAAATAATGACCTTTTTCGTATGCGATACATATTTTATAGAACTGAATTTAATAAGCTAATTAGAGTGATGTACCGCCGTTACATTGGCAGTGTCGAAAGGCAAATTAAATGGAACCCAAAATTCTTTTGGAATTATATTAAATCTAAAAAAATTTTCTGATATACCTACATCGGTGCAGCTTAGAGGGGTTTCAGCGACCTCTTTATCCGAAGCAGCTAATCTATTTGTCTATTTTTTTTCTTCAAATTTCATTTCGGACAATCCTAATGAGATCATCTCCGAGGATGTTCTGCCACGCTTTCAACTTTGGAATGTTAAGCTTGACAGAACAGGATATTGCCAATAGCATTGCTCAGCTAAAGGTGTCAACTACAACTGACGCCGATGGTCTCTCAGCTGTCTTATTGAAAAATTGTTTGCCGCTGATATCTCCTCTAACGCATATTTTCAACAAGTCTCTGGCTTCCGGCATTTTTCTAGATGCTTGGAAATGTACTTTTATTACGCCTATCCTAAAGAGTCGCAATAAAAACGATATTGAGAATTATAGGCCAATTTCCAAACTAACCACTGTGTCAAAATTGTTTGAGTGTATAATTAAGAACAAAATATACTTCGCGGTGAAACACCTACTCTGTCCCCAACAACATGGGTTCATTCCGGGTAGATCTACCGTAACTAATTTGGCTGTGATTACCGAAGATTGTTTGGGCTCCTTTCATAAAGGATTTCATGTTGACGCGGTCCATACAGATTTTTCAAAGGCCTTCGATAGGGTATCACATAGAATTCTCTTGGCAAAACTTGAAAGCTTGGGATTTCACTCTCAAGTGCTAAAATGGATCTCATCCTACTTACATAACAGCAGGCCCGACGAGAGGGGGGGGTCGGTGGTATTTTCCCTCGGGCCCGGAGTTTTCGAAGGGGAGCGGAGTTTTCGAAGGGGCCCGTATTTTTCAAGAAATTAAGTGAATAGTTAATTTAGAATTCTTATGAAAGTCGATTCATTTAACCCATCTTCGGCCGCTACAAGAACCCGCTGTAATTTTTCAATTTCCTTCTAAGGCAGGCCTTGTATGACCATAATCAAGAAATAAAAAAAAAAAAAAAAAATCCGACCAACCGTTTTTTAGGTATGGGTTGGTCGAAAAATCGACCGCTGGCCGAAAACGGTCTAGTATGCAAAAAAAAAAACTCTTTTTTGAAAAAAATGTCGCACACAAAATCAATTTATTTCATTTTATTTCAAGTAAAAGTATTTGTTGATGTGATAGATACATTAGCTTAAAAATTTTTATGATAATCATCAAAACATTTAGTATGTAAATAAATATTGCATTTTTTGCAAGTAAAAATAGTGTGTTTTTTGCATAACTTACATCGCCGATATTTGTTTTCAACGCTTTTCATGACGGCGTGGACTCTTTCGTTGCTGCGAGGAAGATTTGACGGTTGACGTATATCTTCATCTCCATCCTCATCCTCATCATCATACTCTCCCTTATCATCATCGTCATTGTCGTAAGTCAATAATTCGGTTGTGACATTGGATCGAAAATCAATTTGTGAAAGTGGTTTCGTCTTTTCGATTTTTGATATCATACAGTGGAGCTTCCATGCATTGACCATTGCGTTACCAAGAGCGTTTGTCCATACTGGCCACCACCATTTGTTTCCTCGTATACATATTCTGTAATTTGCCACCGCATTATCATGAAGGTCCACACCACCCATGCCGTGATTATACTGCTGAATAACTTTTGGCTGTGGGATACTGATAGTCTTTTTTTACTGTTACTGTCGGAAAGTAACAATTGGTTCGACTGTGGAGTTATTAGTTATAACATTGACAACGGCATTATCGTTCCACCTAACAGTCAATATTTCTTGGTTACGATCCAGTTGCTGGTCAAATGTTCCGCGCATTTCTTTTTTTAAATTCCTCAACGGAGATTTGCCTATTCTATTTTCGCGAATAGTACCAGTTGCAAAAAATAGACGCTCATTCAAAAGGCACATAAGGTGATATGAAGAGAAAAAATTATCAAAGTAAGCAATGTGGCACTCAGGGTCAGATACATTAGAAAGCAAGTCTAAAACAGTTTGTGCGCCTAGGCCGATACTCTGATCGTGAGGGGTTGCTGCACCACCGTACAATGAACTAGAAAATAAGTATCCACTTTCAGAGCATAAGCACCATGACTTGAATCCAAAACGAATCGGTTTTCCTTTGATGAACATTTTGCATGAGTGGCGGCCAAAGTACGGAATCATCTGTTCGTCTATAGAGAGAATATGGCTAAAGACTCCGAATTGCATAAACCTTTTGTTGAGAGCGTCAGTAAGAGGACGAACCTTGGCAAATCGGTCTGTTGCATTTAAATTGTTGTTATCAGCGAGATGAAAGAACTGTTTAATTTTTTTAAACCGATTGCGACTCATCGCCTGTTTCACAATTGGAACCCCCATGTCTGGTCGAGTAGACCAATAGTGGTCAATATGTGGCAAAGTATGGTACCCCGAGAGGTACAAAATTCCAATGAATCTACGTATTTCCAATGGTGTGACGTTAATGAGAGAATTTTTTTGATTGGCATACTCATTTGTTAAAGTCGTAATCTCTGTAATAATTTGATTATCAAAGTACAACGAGAAAAGATCAAAGGGAGATTTTGAGCCTACAAAAAGTGCAATCTTATATTTATATGAAAATCTACAAGAAGTGAATCAAATACTTACTAATTTCAGAAAAAATTTCTTCCATTTTGAGAGCTTCAACATTTATTGGGGTCCTTGTGTATTCAAAATCTCTGGGTTTTCGCCATATGGGAAGGGCGAAATCTGATTTTCTCTTTAATCCCCCACATGCACTGGAAGTTGATGGATTTTCAGTTCCAATTGGTTCGTTTTCTGCGTCTTTAATATTCTCTGTTTCTACTGAGTATTGTAGCTCCACAGTTCCCGCTATTTCACGTAGGCAATCATCATTGTTGTCATTTAATTGTATTAGGTCATCATCCAGATCTTCTTCATCCGTCACGTCCTCCACGACAGGCGGTGGGATGTATATCACGTCGACTTCTTTTGAATTCAATATAACTTGATCCAACTCGTCATCTGAAGTTGGCTCATTTAAAATGGCCATAATTTCACTAATTTGTATGGATTTACGGGTAGGCATTGTCAACGTTTAAAGGTTTATTAATTTAAAAGAACTTTTAACACGGCAAAGTATGTACTCACTGATTGCGATTAAATTATATAATCAAAGAAAATCAATTCGGGGAATCACGGAGGATAGAGAGAGATAAACATATTATACAAACAGGTGGATGGAGAGGGATAAACATATTATACAAACAGGTTGTAATGACACAGGAGCTGCCAGACTTTGAACAAAAAAAGTAGAGAATTAGAAATTTCGAAAGCAAAAGTATGTACATTTTCAATATCGTGAAGATGCTCACTTGCATCTCTTTTAATAATAAAACGAATATTGCTATATTTTGTTCCACCCTACTTGACGGTTTCCGGCCAGCGGTCGATTTTTCGACCATTAAAGTTTACGCACATAAAAAGGTTTGAATTATTGCAATATTCATGTGCCACTTTTTTGAATCTTTTAATTTCATCTTTTTTCTTCACAATAAATGAGTAATAATTTTTCCATTTTTTGTTTTTCCTTATTTTTTTATCTGCACAAAAAACACTTAAAAATAGTGATAATTTCATTCTTTTACAAAAATCCACATTTTAATATTTTTCCTAACCAATCTATGTTTTAACAACTAACTAAACTCTAAATTTTATAGTCCTGAAAACGGATTAATAAATTAACACTTAGTTTCAGAGATATGAGAGTCCAAAGTTGGTGGTCGAAAAATCGACCAGCGGCCGAAGATGGGTTAAACATTTATTTGAAAGTTGTAATAACCGATAAACCACGTTCATGAGTGCGTGTACAAAAAAAAGTTAGGTACATTTGCAAAAACTGGCAAAGCAATGAAAGAAATATCGATAAACAGAATATTTCTTATAACATTAATGAAGGATAAAATTACCGAGTCGACTGTAGATGCTAAAAGCGGCGACACCTGTTTGTCACATTCAATAACCAGCTACACTTACTTACGTCCGAATAATTACATCGCTGATTAGTTGATTACGCAACCCTACGAAGGTAACCTGTCAAATTCAAATTGTTATAGTTTCGGTTTGAAACTCGCACCGGCAGTGCCGAATATTAAATGCAAAGAAATTTTCGGGCACTATAACAACATTTGTTTAGTATTTATTATCAGAAATCGGGGAAAAATATTTTAAAGTTTAAAAATTGATGCAGTATTCGAAACTTTTATGTAGAATAGGGGGGGAGTGCCACAAAATCCACAAAAAAAAAATCCAAAATCACAAAATCCACAGCTAAAAAAAAATCCACAAAATCAAAATCCCCACATACGAAATCCACACGTTTTCTTAAAAGCAGTATCACAAAATCCACAATTTTTTTAATCAACTATTTATAGTCATATGCATACATATGTGCACATATAAGGCAATATAAACATATAGACATGAATTAATAATGGATTATTAAGAAACAATAAATATATGTACATATGTGTGTAGGTATGTATGTATATTGTAGCAAAAACAAATACTTTGGCGCTAAAGGAGTTATATGTACGCGACAAAATTCAGCATTGTATTGTTTAG